>CM050681.1:946499-1068784 GCA_027574665.1 Rhynochetos jubatus
CAAATCGCACGAGCAAAAGGCCCTGATGTTTGGGGGGGGGGGGGGGGTGGGGAGGGGGGGGGCGGAGGGGGTTAAGCGCGTGCCCAAACACAGCACTTGAACATCAGAAAATAAAATAATAATAAAAATACTTAAAAAAAAAACCCACAAAGAGGAAGAATCCCGGATTCCAGAGCTTCCAGCTCCCGCACCCCGGTGGGGATGGGGGGGCGCCGGGTGGTCCCTGCGAAACCGGGGGGGGCCGTACACCCCCACCCCCCCCCCCCCCCCGCGAGGCTGGGAGCCGTTTGCACTATGGAATGAGGAGGTTGGGCGGGGGGGGGGTCGGCTGCTTGTGGGGGTCCCCGTTGGCCACGGCGCTGCCGCCCCCCGCCGTGCCCGTGGGGGAGGAGGGGGCTCCGGGGGCTGCGGCAGCGCGGGGGGGGGGATGGAGGGGACCCATGGGGGACGGGGGTGGGTGCCCCCCGCCTGGGGCAGGGGCGAGGGTCCCCCCGAGTCCGGTGGAGAGGCCGTTGGACCGGGGGGGGGGGGGGTGGGGGGTCCAAGCCGGCCGCCCCCTCCCACCGCGGCTCCGTTGGGTGATGCCACCCGCCGCCTGCGCCGCTGGAACGGGCCGAGCGGCCGGTGCCGGCGAGGGGGGGCGGTGGGATGGTCCCGGTCAGACCCAGGACCACCGGCCCGGCACCCCCCCGGCCCGGTGCCGGGTCCGGATTTGGTACAGTACCGGATTTCTGGGGCCGACGGAAAAAGGGAAACGGGGAAAAGTGTTGGCAAACGGGTTCTGCCGGGGCTGCGCGCTCCCTGCGCCCCCCCCCCCCAGCCCCCCGCTGGCACCGGACCCCGGGGTGGCACCGGACCCCAGGGGTGGGCACCGGATCCCAGAATGGACACCAGATCCCTGGGCTGGGCACCTGATCCCAGGGTGGACACTGCAGCCTGGGGTGGGCACCGGACCCCAGGGTGGGTCACCGATCCCAGGGCTGGGCACCTGATCCCAGAGTGGACACTGTAGCCTGGGGTGGGCACCGGACCCCAGGGTGGGCACCGGATCCCAGAATGGACACCAGATCCAGGGCTGGGCACCGGATCCAGAGGTTGGCACTGGATCCTGGGGTTGGGCAGTGGACCCTGGGGGTGGGCACCAGATCCCGAGGCTGGGCACCAGAGCACAGGGTGGGCACTGGACCCCGGGGTGGGCACCGGATCCCAGGGGTGGACACTGGATCTCGGTGTTGGGCATCCGGTCCAGAGGTTGGCACTGGATCCTGTGATTGGGCAGTGGACCCCAGGGTTGGGCACCAGAGCACAGGGTGGGCACCAGATCCCAGAGTGGACACTGTATCTCGGTGTTGGGTGTCAGATCCCAGGGTGGACACTGGATCCCAGAGTTGGGCACTGGATCCCGGATTGGGCACTGGATCCCAGAGTGGACACTGGACCCCAGGGTGGGCACTGGATCCCAGGGTGGGCACTGGATCCTGGGGGTTGGGTACCAGATCCCAGGATGGACACTGGACCTCGGGGTTGGGCACTGGATCCCAGAGTGGACACTGGACCCCAGGGTGGGCATCGGATCCCAGGGTGGGCACTGGATCCTGGGGTTGGGCACCAGATCCCAGGATGGACAACTGGACCTCAGGTTGGCCACTGGACCCCAGAGTGGACGCCGGGTCCCAGAGGTGGACACTCGACCCCAGGGTTGGCCACTAGATCCCAGAGTGGACACTGGACTCCAGAGTGGACACCAGATCCCAAGTGGACACTTGACCCCAGGGTTGGCCACTGGACCCCCAGAGTGGACACCAGATCCCAAGTGGACACCTCGACCCCAGGGTTGGCCACTGGACCCCAGAGTGGACACCAGATCCCAGAGTGGACACTTGACCCCAGGGTTTGCCACTAGATCCCAGAGTGGATACGGGACCCTGGAGTGGACACCAGATGCCAAGCGGACACTTCGACCCCAGGGTTGGCCACTAGATCCCAGAGTGGACACTGGACCCCGGAGTGGACACCGGACCCCCAGAGTGGACACCGGGTCCCAGGGCTGGGTCCCAGACCCCGGGCTGGGCACCGCACCCCACTGTCAGCCACGCAGCATTCCCACCGGAGCGGGGATGGAGGAGGCGGGGGGGGGGGGGGGCTCGGGGGGGTGCAAGCCGTCCCCGGGGATCTGCGCCCCACGTGCCGGACCCTCGGCCTCTCCGCTCGCCCAGCTCCGCACACCAGGCCCCAGCGCCCCCGCAGCCCCCAGCGCCCCCGCAGCCCCAGCGCCGACCCCCCCGGCTTTGCCACCCGCTCCCAACCTCCTCCCCGGGAGTCCCGGCCTGATCCGCCGCCCCCGGCTCGGGAAGCGGTTCCTAATGCTTCTCATTTTTCCCTACGCTCCCGGCACCGGGGACAAGATCCGCCCCGACGCCCCGTGTCCCGCTCGGAGCCGCTCGCCGCTGTCCCTGGGGCCATCTCCCAGCGCCCCCCCCAACAAGCCCCCCCGGGACACGCTCATCCTTGCCGACACCGAACCGGCACCCCGGGAGAAGGCGAGCACCCCCAAAATCTGCCCAAACCCACCGGAGAAGTGGCCACGGGGGGCGTGGGGGGGGTTATCCCTCCCACCCCCGGCCCCTCCAAGGCCGCAGCGGGGCCGAGCGCTGGGTTGACCCCCCAGGAGGGGACGGAGGACACGGGACGGGGATGGAGACACCCCACGGGGGACCCCAGCTCCGGGCGGTGGCAAGAACCGCTCCCCACACGGGTGGGAGCCCCCCCTGCCCCGGGTGGGTGCCCCCCGTTTCCTCCCAGCGCAGCCCCCCCCCCTCCCCGTTGTAAAGCCACGGTTTTACAAGTGGCCCCGAGTGCCGGGGGGGGGGGAAAGGGGGGGGTCGGGGTGGGGGGAGCGCGGCCGGGGGGCAGCTTTATGGAGCCTCATTAGGGGCTGGAGCTATGCCGGGAATGTCGCAGCTAATTACCGCTGTGGGCGGCGGGGGGGGGGGGGGGGGTGGCGGGGGGGCGAGGGGACAGGGTGGGACGCCGAGGGTCACTGCCCACGGGGGTGGGGGGGGACGCGGTGGGCAGCACACGGCTCCGGCACCATCCCAAGCTCCAGGGATATTGGCCGCTTCCCGGCTCTCCTGGTCCGTCCGAGGGCCAGCAGGATGGGCTGGGGGGGGGGTGCAGGACCCCCACCCAGCCCCATCTGGGCCCGGAGCTCGCTCGGGGGGTCACGGGCAGCCCCGGATCAGGTCTCGGCCGTGGCGGACACGGTGCGGGTCGCTCCAAGGTTCTTCCCACTCCGGACTCGGCTTCCCCATGGATAAAGCTCCCGGGGGGAGAGCGGGTCTTCAAGACCCTCAGGGTGGCACCCCGCACCCAACATGGCCCCGGTGCCCCGGGGGACGACACCCAGCTCCGAGGGACGACCGCAGCATTCCCACCGGGATGGAGCCCCCACTCTGCCCTCGGGGTCCATCTGGGGGGGGGGCACAGGCTGTGCCACCCACCCAGCAGGAAGGTCCCCGGGGGGGGCAGGGGGCGTGGGTTGGCCTGTTTGCCTCAGAGGGCGATGTCAAGGGTTTAACGAGCGTTCCCTTTTGTTCCGCTCGACCCCCCCCCCCGCCAGGGGGCTGCACCCCACATCGCTGCCCCCCCCCCCCCAACCCAGGGTGACCTAATTCCGAGACCCAGGGGTGAGGCTGAGGCGGGGGGGGGGGGGCACAAATTAGGCCGGGGACACGCGGCCGACCACCCACAGCGGCACCGTGACACGCTGCGACCCCCCCCCCGCGCCCGAGCAGCCCCCATCCGCAGGGAACGCTGGCGGGAAGGAACCCATCCCGGGAGCTCGGCGGAAGCCCCCCGCGTCCCACCGGGACAGGCGGCAGCCCGGGATGATCCCGGGGACGATCCCGGGGATCCCCCGCGGGGCACGGCGCTGGGGACGAGGGGCCTGGGGAGCGGGTGGCGGGATCCTGACGGTTCCCAAGGCCATCCCGGCTCCGGGCGGTGAGGGATGCCGATGCCCTGTCTGCCGGTGAGCGGAGCCTGCGGGGAGCATCCTCTGGGGAGCATCCTCTGGGGAGCATCCTCCATGGAGCATCCTCTGGGGAGCATCCTCTGGGGAGCATCCTGCGGGGAGCATCCTGCGAGGAGCATCCTCTGGGGAGCATCCTCTGGGGAGCATCCTGCGGGGAGCATCCTGCGAGGAGCATCCTCCATGGAGCATCCTGCGGGGAGCATCCTCCGGGGAGCATCCTGCGAGGAGCATCCTCCATGGAGCATCCTGCGGGGAGCATCCTCTGGGGAGCATCCTCCGGGGAGCATCCTGCGGGGAGCATCCTCTGGGGAGCATCCTCCGGGGAGCATCCTCCATGGAGCATCCTCCGGGGAGCATCCTGCGGGGAACATCCTGCGGGGAGCATCCTCTGGGGAGCATCCTCCGGGGAGCATCCTCCATGGAGCATCCTGCGGGGAGCATCCTGCGAGGAGCATCCTGCGGGGAGCATCCTCCGGGGAGCATCCTCCGGGGAGCATCCTCCATGGAGCATCCTGCGGGGAGCATCCTGTGAGGAGCATCCTGCGGGGAGCATCCTCCATGGAGCATCCTGCGGGGAGCATCCTCCGGGGAGCATCTTCCGGGGAGCATCCTCCAGGGAGCCACGGCTCCTGCTCCCCGGTCTCCGGAGAAAGGTCCTGGGGGGGGGGCCGGAGCAACCGGCTGCGGAAGGTCAAGGCTCCCCGGGAAGATGATGCGGGAGAGCGGTGAGGCCGGAGAGAGATGGATCTCCACAGGCCGTGGCCCCCCCACCCCGCCACGCGATGGACACCCACCCCCCCCCCCCCCAGCCCCCACGGAGCAGAGCCGGCACATCCCGGAGGGCTGGAGGGTGGGGTGGGGGGGTGGGCGGGGGGGCAAGAGGCCGGTGGGAGACGCCGCCGGACGAAGGGACGGCGCACACATCCCCGCCCCCCCCCCCCCGGACCACGCACCCCATTGCGCACCCCCCACGGTGGGGGGGTGTGTGTATGTCCTCCCTCTCATCCCACATCCCCCTCCCTTCATCCCATTCCCCTTCCCAGTGACTTCATGCTGCATTTGGGGCCGGCTCTCACGCCCCCCCCTGTCACACCCGCGCCCCCCCCAACCCTTTTTTTCTTTCGCTCGCTTTCCCACACTTCCCCCCCCGCTCATTGTCCGCCCGCTGCTGCTTTTTTCCCTTCCCCTATTCATCCCAAATTAGTCACGAGCAGCCCCCGGCTCCGAGGGGAAAAATAAATTAGGTGGGATTTCAACCACAGCGCCAGCGCCGAGGGTCCTCTGGAAAACAGCCCCCCCCGGGGCGCCTGGGAGGGGGGAAGGAGGGCGAGGACATCCCTTCCTGCCCCCCCATCCGCGTGGGGAGAGGGACGGGGAGCGGAGCTCATCCCGGTTTTTGGGGGTGACGGCGCTGGGAAACGCGTCCCCGGCGAAGGGAGGTGATGGGGGGGATGGCGGGTGGCTTCACCGGCTCTGGGGGGGGGGTCCGATGGGGCGGAAGCACCCTGGGAGACACCCAGGGAGGAGGGCGCGTGGTTGGGACCCCCCCTCCGGCGGGTTGCTCCGGTGCTTGGGGCAGGGAGCGGAGCCGGGGGGTGTGAAAGCGGGAGCGCGCGGCTCCGGGCAGGGTCACGGGCCGTCACCAACGCCCGGAGCCGGGGACAGGCGGCGCGGCCACCCGGGATGTGGCTCGTCCCGTGACCCCCCCCCTCGACACGGAGGGACCTGGAGCCGGCGGGCGAAGCCGAGCGGTACCAGCGCTTCCCCTCGAGCTCTCCAAAGGCCGCGAGCAGCCGCCTCCGGCCCGGCCCGGTCCCGCGGAAGCACCGAAGGAAGCACCAAGGTCAAGCCGGAGGGGAAAGGCGGGGGGGGGGGGAGGCGAGGCCGATCCCTGACCCGCAGGAGCATCGGCCAAGGCTCCATCTGCTCCGGTTCCCTCCTGGCGGCACACTCTGGCCCGGAGCGTCGGCTGCTCCATGCATCAACCTGACAGATCCCGGAATTGCCTCGGAGAAGCAGATTTTATTACGAAACCGAGAAGGAAACGGCACCGTCACACCCCCCCCCCCCCCCAACCCCGGCGCATCGAACGTTGCGAATAACCGACGACAGAAAAGCTCGTTGGGGCGAATAGAAAATACCAACTTTACAAAAAACCCGACAATACAAAAGAAAATTCCTCGTCGGGAGGAACAATCACGCGGAATCCGGGCAGGAGCTTCCAAGGACACGGCTCACCCCCAAGCCGAGACCCCCCAACACCGGAGAGCGGAAGGAGGGGTCTGGGGGTACGGCTCGGAGTCGCCGAGGGGGGCCGCGATCCGGCGGGAAACGTTACGGGAACGGAGGCGGGTTGGAGATTCCCACGTTAAAAACTGGATGTATTGCTCATTCGGAATCAGCGCGAGGCGCTGGAAAAGCTTTGTACACCCCCCCCCATCCCCCGCCGCCGCCCCCCCAGCCAAGCACGGACACGGCAAACGCCTCTCCGGGAAAAGGTTCCGGTGGGAAATAATCCCAGGGCGGCAGTTTTTGGGTAAGAGGGGTTCCAGCCATCCCAAAAATCCGAGGCGGGTGGATAATCCCCGCTCACGCCCCGGTGCGTGCGTGGGAAAGGCCGGCACCGGGGTGGGGGGTGCAGCGGCGAGCGGGCGACGTCTAAGCGGGCAGAGGGAGGAAAGGGCACGGAGCGGCTCCTCTGCCGCTCCCACCGCTCCCGGGATCCTCCGGCCTGGGAGTTGCTTTTTCCAGCCCCTCCAAGGCCCAGGGTGCCGGCCCAACGGCTAAAGCAGCAAAGAGAGAAGGTGAAACCCGGCGAGGCGCAGGGGAGAAAGCGAGCGGCTGGCCTCGCTGACCTCAGAGGGACCTGGAGAAGGGCTGCGACACAGCAGGAGAAGGGATGTGACAGACCAGGAGAAGGGCTGTGACACAGCAGGAGAAGGGATGTGACAGACCAGGACAAGGGCTGTGACACGGCAGGGGAAGGGCTGTGACAGACCAGCAGAAGGGCTGTGACACGTCAGGAGAAGGGATGTGACATGGCAGGAGAAGGGCTGTGACAGACCAGGAGAAGGGCTGTGACACGGCAGGACAAGGGCTGTGACACGGCAGGAGAAGGGTTGTGACAGACCAGGAGAAGGGCTGTGACACGGCAGGACAAGGGCTGTGAAATGGCAGGAGAAGGGATGTGACAGACCAGGACAACGGCTGTGACACGGCAGGAGAAGGGTTGTGACAGACCAGGAGAAGGGATGCGACAGACCAGGAGAAGGGATGTGACACGCCAGGAGAAGGGCTGTGACAGACCAGGACAACGGCTGTGACACGCCAGGAGAAGGGCTGTGACACGGCAGGACAAGGGCTGTGACACGGCAGGACAAGGGCTGTGACACATCAGGAGAAGGGATGCGACAAGGCAGGACAATGGCTGTGACACGGCAGAAGGGCTGTGACACGCCTGGAGAAGGGCTGTGACACGCCTGGAGAAGGGCTGTGACACGCCTGCAGAAGGGCTGTGACACGCCTGGAGAAGGGCTGTGACAGACCAGGAGAAGGGCTGTGACATGCCAGGAGAAGGGCTGTGACATGCCAGGACAAGGGCTGTGACACGCCACCGAGGGCTTCCCAGGGTGCGATAAACGAAGCGGCGAGGCTCCGTCAGCAAAGACGTCGCTGTTTTCCTCCGCGTTTTAGGACACCGGCCTTGATGTCGGGTTAATCGGCAGCTCCCGCCCTGACAATTCCCATTAGGCTCAGCCGGGGAAAGCAGGGAGTCGTGGAATTGCCCCGCGTGTCGGCCACGGCACACGCCCCCGGGGAGAAAATCCTTCCCCGACGTCCAAGCCATCGGCGGCTCTCGGGGGGGTGTCGCGTCCCGCTCCGCGTTCCCGACACCAGGCGCCGGGATGAGACGCCGGGATGGGTGAACCTCATCCCGTCGGCAGCGGGAGGAGGAGGAGGAGGGAGAGGAGCCGGCGTCGGCAAACACGCGCCGCGCTTCAAACCGCCGTTGGCGCCTACCCAGGAGGCCTTAAAGCAGCAAAGCCAGCGCCGAGGGGAGAGCAAATCCCGCTCCGGCTCCGCGCCTCAACGTTTTCCCTTCTCCATCGGGGAATTAAGGACCGACGCCCCTGCGGAGGTCGGCTCCCGCTGCCCCAACCCCGGGAGAGGCGTTACCGGAGGGAAACCGCCGGATCCGCGGGGGATGCACCGTGAACAGCTGCTTTTTGCTCCGCTTTTCTTCGTTTTTTCAACTTTGGAACTGGGAAAAAAAACCTAAAGGGACGACTACAGGGAATTCCCTGTCTACTCATGGCTAAAACCTAAGGAAATGGCGTGGGGGCGAGAAAAAGTGGGGAGGGGGAGAGGGGAAGGAGCGTAGGCGCGCTCAGGGAGGCGCGCTGGGACGGGCGGATGCTAACGGAGACCACCGGCATCAGACGATCCCGAAGCGTTCTGCTCTTTTCCGCTTCTTTGCCTGCAAGAGGGAAATGACACAAAACCACCCCGAATCAAGCCCAAAAAACCCAGGGAAATCAGCAAAGAACAGCTTTAAACGTCACCCCCCCGACGGAGAATTTTATTAGGGGGCGGTAACGGTGGGAAAGACGGAGCTTGGAGCCTCCGGGTCCTTCCCGATGCTGGTTTTGTGGGAGCGACCCCACGGGAAGGACAAAGGGAGCCTCGAAATTTTAAGGAGCAGAACTCCAAACGCTGGGAATTAGGGGCCCGGGGTCCCCTCGGCGAGGGGCTGAGCCGGGGAACAGTGAGGCCTGGGAAAACCCTCCGGGCAGCGGGAAGCGGCAGAGGGTTCATCCATGGAAAAGGTGAGGGCGAACCCCCCTGGGATTTGCCACGAAGGGACACGAGGGGCGTATAAACCTTAATTCCGAGGGGGATAAACAGCCCCAGGGGGAATGGAGGCTCCGCTCGGGAACCTCCTGGGAATTCCGAGCGCGCACCCAGCGAAAAAAACAAAGATCCTTTGGGGTTTTTTTTTGGTTCCAGGCACATAAAACGGGACCGAAGGGAAAAGCGTGGGATCCCTCGCCCCCCCATTCGCTCGTGGAAGGTGGGAACGGCGCTGGGAAGCGGTTTTGTGGTGAATCCCACACACACACACACAAAAAAAGCCCCTGAACTCCATGTGAACGGTTGAGCTGGTGCTTAGGAACCAACCAAAACCCGCCGCGGGTGCGCCGAGTCGCTTCCAAGAGCCACCGCTCGGCCTGCCGCAGCCTTTCCCATGCCGGTTCCCGCCCCGGCGGCTTCCCTTTGTGCCAAGAGAGGGATTCCCGGCTCCGAGCCGCGTTTACATGGCGCTGGAGCACATCCAGGGCGCTGCCTGGGCATCCGGCTGTAGGAGCCACGGCCTGCCTGCTGATCCGGAGGGATTTGGAGCAGAGGGGAGAGTAAAAAGTCCCGTAAACGAGCCCAAAATTGCTTCCAAGGAGCTGAAAAATTCCAAGGGTGGGCCAAAAGCAGAGGAGGGAACAAAGTGAGGAGGAGAAAAGGCGGGAACAGGGTCGGAGTCTCAGGCCTCATTACGCTGGAGCGTCTCCAGGGGTTTATGGGAGACCTACGCTGGCGTCCCCGGGGAAGCAGCGGGTCCAGAGCATCCAGGACACGGAATTTCGGAGGAGAAGGAGCAGAGAGAGGGAGGCAGCTTCCAGCGAGGGGAGGAGAGGGTGGGAGATGTGCCCCCCCTGCCCCTTCTGGAAGCAGCCGTGCCACCCTTGCCAGAGCAGACGCTGGATGCCAACACGCGGCGGCACGCTCCCGTGGCTCGGCAGACTCCGGAGCAGCCCGTTTCCAAAGGGAAACGCCACAACGGAGCCGACGGCAGGAGCTCAACGCTCACTGCCAAGGAAAAGGGGCCACGCGGCCACGGGAGCGCCCCCACGGCTCGACGGCAGGGTCAGCCCACGCCGGGGCCGCTCCGGGGTCGTCTCCGCTCCCTCCGAAGCCGCTCGGGAAAAGGTTTTACCTCTGTGTCCTCTGTGGCTCCGGCGCCGGCCGAACTCGTCACGATGCCGAACCGCTCCTTCCTCTTCTTCAGCTTCTCGTCTTCTTCGCTCTGGCACGGGAGAAGGACAAAGACTGATTTCGTTGGCGACATGCCCCACCGGGTTCCTCCCACGCCCACGCCTCCCGTGGCCGGCTACCGGAGCACCTGCTGCAAGAGCCGGATCGTGGCAGCGGAGACGCCACCACCCCATGGAGCGCAGGCGCCGAGGGGCTGACTCCGCACCACCCGGGGCACAATCTGTCCCCAACGCCGATGTCCCCAAGGCTGACGTCCCCAAGGCCGATATCCCCAAGGCCGATGACCCCAAGGATGATATCCCCAAGGCCAATGTTCCCAAGGCCAATGTCCCCAAGGCTGATGTCCCCAAGGCCAATATCCCCAAGGCCAATGACCCCAAGTATGATATCTCCAAGGCCAATGTTCCCAAGGCCAGTGTCCCCAAGGCCAATGTCCCCAAGGCCGATGTCCCCAAGGCCGATATCCCCAAGGCCGATGACCCCAAGGCCGATGACCCCCAAGGCTGATGTCCCCAAGGCTGATGTGCCCAAGGCTGATGTTCCCAAGGCCAATATCCCCAAGGCTGATGTCCCCAAGGATGACGTCCCCCAGGCCGATGACCCCAAAGATGATATCCCCGAGGCCAATGTCCCCAAGGCCGATGACCCCAAGGCTGATGACCCCCAAGGCTGATATCACCAAGGCCAATGACCCCAAGGCCGATGACCCCAAGGCCGATGTCCCCAAGGCCAATATCCCCAAGGCTGATGACCCCAAGGCTGATGACCCCAAGGCTGATGTCCTCAAGGCTGATGTCCCCAAGACTGATGACCCCAAGGCTGATGTCCCCAAGGCTAATGTCCTCAAGGATGATATCCCCAGGCTGCTGCCTTCCCTATTCCAATCAGGGAAGAAGGTGGCGAGGGAAGGGGGCGGGGGCTCGCCCCTCCACACCCCACACAGCCTTTCAGCGAGGCCTGTGGAGCATCCAGGGAAACGTGGGGCTTCGAGCGCTCCTTTTTGTTCTCTGGGAGGCAGCCAGGAGCCGGGGAGCTCGCCGGGGGGCACGGGAAGGGGTCCCGGAGAGCGTGGGGGGGCCCGCACACAGCGCTGGGCTGGCAGAATGCCCGTCAGCACCGGTTAAACCCAGGTTTAATGGCTTCTCCTCTGGCTCCTATCGCTTATTCCCAAGAGAGAGAAGGACCCACTTCAAAACTGGATCACTCCCTCTCTCCCAGGAGACGGCAGAAGTGCTGGTGCTGGAGGTGTTAATGCCAAAAGCATTAATTCCTGGTTTCCATGGCACTCGGCTGACCCCAGCGCTTACCTCCGAGCGCCCCACACCGCTCCCTGCGAGGGGGAGCTCGGCCCTTGGCCGCGGCGCTGGGATGAGCCGTGGCGCAGCACCCGGCGACGTTCCGGCTGGCTTACCCGCAGGACTCGGGATTTACAGAGGGGGAAGCCCCACGGCCGGCCCTGCTCCATAGGGGTGGCCAAAAGCTGATCCCAGATCACCTAAAAACTGCCGCTGGTGGTCGGGGCAAGAAGCAGGAGCCGCCCCCGGCATCATGAACCTCTGCGGTGTCCGCACTCCGCGAGCGGCTGGGAAGGACGAGGCCAGCAAGGCCCCACCGTCCATCCAAACATCCTGCTCCGGGCAGCGCCCGGGTCTCGGAGCAACCGCTCCACGTTGCGCCAGGGAATGAGACCCGGGAAGCGCCGTCAGGCTCATCCCGAGGAGCTGGGGTGGGAGAGGGATGAAGAACCAGCCCGGTCCTCCGGGAAACCCGGTTTTCATGCCGCTGGGACAGGGGAGACTGAAGCACTCCCGGGAGGAATCCGCTCTGGATGCGCCGATGAAGCCCGGAGTATCCTCATCACAGAGGCAGAGCAAGACACGAGCCTCCGTAACCGGCACCCTCGGTGTTTTCGCATCCCGGAGAATGGGAGGGTGCAGATGCACCCGGAGCCTTCTGGTCGCTCGGCTGCATCTCGCTGCGGCATGACGGATGGGAGGATGAAAAGCAGAGCCTGAGGCTTTCAGGCGACGGGAGATTAATGATGACACGGCCTTGACCCCCGAAAGGTAAAGGTTACGGAACGCTCCTGGGTAACCGGGCTTCCAATTTCATACCCGGAGGGCGAACGACGGCCAGGGATGGGTTTATTCCCAGAAAGACACCAATCCCGGGACGCGCAGCTGTCACCCGCCGCCTTGTTGAAATTCAGCTCAGCGTGTTTATTCCTCCCTTTTTTTTCCCCCTCGCAGGCTCCGGGTGCTGCTAAATCCTTCTGGAGTGGACGCAGCAGCGAGCGTTCAACAAGGGGACGGAGAGCAACCGGGAAGCTCAGGGTTTATCCATAAATATTCCCACTGTGCCTTACACCCTGTTTCCATCCATTGCTTCCCAGAGATCTGGCCTCCCGCTACAGAAGCTCCTCCAAAAGCTTGGAAAACCACCGAGGGGACATCAAGCCGTCCGTTTCCACCCGAGTGGGCGCAGCCCTTCCGTCTCCAACAGCACGTTGTGCTTCCAGCCTGGGTCCAGAGCTGGGAACAGGGGGATACAGGCCGGGACGGAGGCAGCAGGTAGCTGCAGCCTTCCTCCAAGGGAACACCGAGGCGCTGGGGTCAGAGCCAGGCGGCAGGAAAAGCTCCCTTACGCAAACAGAGCGTGAGGAGGAGCCGTGTCCTGCTGCCAGGGCTCCCCAGCAACCCAACCGCACCACGTACGCGGATCCAGGGGCCTCGGCGCCCTTGGGATACGTCAACCGCAGCTTTATCTCCGTGGAAACGGGACCCTGAACCCCCAGCGCCAGCAGCTCAGCTTGGGCAGTCGGAGAAATGTCCCATTCCCAGCTCGCAGTGTGATGGTGGGGTCACTGGTGGTTCCCCCCTCCGAACAGCCTACGCTGCGGGACAGTCTGCACATTCCTCGCTGAGTGTCCTGGAGCTGGAGGACAGGATGAGGCCACCTGTAGCTGGACAGGCTGGAGAGGGGGGTCTGTGCCAACCACATGGGGTTCAACAGCCAAGCGCAGCGTCCTGCACGGGGGTCGGGGCGATCCCAGCACAGGGACAGGCTGGGAATGGATCGGGAACAGCCCTGAGGAGAAGGATTTGGGGTGCTGGGGCATAAGAAGCTGAACATGAGCCGGCCGTGTGTGCTGGAGCCTGGAAAACCAACCAGATCCCAGGCTGGATCCAGAGCAGCGTGGCCAGGGGGGTGAGGGAGGGGATTTTCCCCTCTGCTCCGCTCTGGGGAGACCCCCCCTGCAGTTCTGCCTCCAGCTCTGGCCCCCAACAGCAGGAGGACACGGAGCTGTTGGAGCGAGGCCAGAGGAGGCCCCGGGGATGCTCCGAGGGCTGGAGCCCCTCTGCCATGGGGCCAGGCTGGAGGGGTTCAGCCTGGAGAAGGGAAGCTCTGGGGGGACCTCAGAGCCCCTTCCAGTGCCGGGGGGGTACAAGAAAGCTGGGGGGGCTTTTCCCAAGGGCAGGGAGTGACAGGACAAGGGGTGATGGGTTTAACCGGGAAGAGGGAGATGGAGATGGGCCATCAGGAAGGAATTCTTCCTGGAGAGGGTGGGGGGCACTGGGACAGGTTCCCAGAGAAGCTGTGGCTGCCCCATCCCTGGGAGTGCCCAAGGCCAGGCTGGATGAGGCTGGGAGCACCCTGGGCTGGTGGGGGGTGTCCCTGCCCATGGTGGGGGGCATTGGATGGGCATTAAGGTCCCTCCCAACCCAACCCAGTCTGGGATCCTATGAGACAAGCCCCCCCGCGTTCAGAGCAGCCCGCGGGAGCACGTGTCGGAGCGGTTCACGTGGCTCTGCCAGGGGAGGCCAGCGGTGTCAGAGCCCCCTCGGCACAGTTTTCCCTCCAGGAGTCCAGCTGTTATGAAAAGAGGGAACCGGCAATGACTAAACACGATCTGACCTGCCCATTAGCCCCACATTTTCTTAATAAATAATCCATCCTATTCAAACCCAACAAGCACAAAAACGGCCACACGCCCCGGCCACGTTAACCCTTCCGCTGTGAGCGGCCGGCACCGGAAAACCAAGTCCCGGGAAAAGGAGATCAACCCGCGGAACCCACCAACTCTTGGGTGCCGACGCGTCCGCGGTGGCCACCTCTATCACCCGGGACCATAAAATGTACCTTGATTTGGACCCCACGGGGGGTTTATCTCCAGGCTCTGCCCTCTCCGATGCCTGGGAAGCCGGGAGAGCGCTCGCCGCTCCTGATCCCAAGTGGGAAGGAGTTCTCGGTAACGAGAACGGGTTTGGAGAGGGACCGGAGCTTCCCCTGCCTGCCCAGAAGCTCCCAAGGCCCCCGCGGCCTTGTGGGCTCCGCGGAGTGCCCGCTGCGCCGGAGAGCCAGCGGCTTGGGAGAGCAGTCGGCGATCCGTCGGTTCGAACACGGCCCGGGAAAACCGAAATGGCCCGGAGTTTAATTTTAAGGGGTTTTGTGCTCATCTGTGAAGGACTTCGAGCGCTAAAGTCCATGCAGAGCGGCACAGCCCAGCCCTTCTCACCTGGTTTCGCCTTCTGGGGAGCTGCAGAGGGAAGGATGGATTGTCAATCCTCTTCCCGAGCCCTTCCTGCCTGGAGCTGGGGGGATGCCTGGAGCCTGCCCGTTCCCGTGGCAACCGGTGATGCCACGTTGCCTTCAGGGGGTTCTCAGACCCAGAGCATCTTCCAGCCGCATCTGGGATGAGCCCAGGGAAAGGCCAAGACCCTGCGGAGGGTCAGGAGTGAGCTGCCCCCTCACGGCAAAGCGGAATTGCTCTACGGAAAGCACCGAGACCCACAGAATCCAAGAGCACCTGGGGCTGCCTCCAGCCAGCGAAGCGCCATGGGAAAACCCGACCACCGTGTCCGAGTAGCAGATGAAACCCCTGGGCTGACAGCCCGCAGCCCGGCACCTCCAGGTCAGGATCCGCATGGATGCTCCCCACATCCATCCCTACAGTCTTCTTCCCTGGTCCATACCCATGTGGATGCTCCCACTTCCACCCCTACAAAGTCTTCTTCCCAGGTCTGGATCCACATGGATGCTCTCCACTTCTGTCCCTACAAAGTCTGCTTTCCAGGTCGGGACCCATGTGGATGCTCCCACTTCCACCTCTACAGATTTTTCTTCCCAGGCCCGGATCCACATGGATGCTCCCCACATCCATCCCTACAAAGTCTTCTTTCCAGCTCCAGATTCACATGGATGCTTCCAACTTCTACCCCTACTGAGTCTTCTTCCCAAGTCTGGATCCACATGGATGCTCCCACTTCCAGCACTACAAAGTCTTCTTCCTGGATCTGGATCCGCATGGATGCTCTTGACTTCCACCCCTACAAAGTCTTCTTCCCAGGTCCGGATCCACATGGATGCTCCCAATTCCATCCCTACAAGGTCTTCTTCCCAGGTCTGGATCCACATGGATGCTCCCAATTCCACCCCTACAAGGTCTTCTTCCTGGATCTGGATCCGCATGGATTCTCTCGACTTCCAACCCTACAAAGTCTTCTTCCCGGGTCCGGATCCACATGGATGCTCCCAATTCCACCCCTACAAAGTCTTCTTTCCAGGCCCGGATCCAGATGGATGCTCCCAATTCCACCCCTACAAAGTCTTTTTCCCGGGTCCGGATCCACATGGATGCTCCCAATTCCAGCACTACGAAGTCTTCTTCCCGGATCCACATGGATGCTCTCCACTTCCACTCCTACAAAGTCTTCTTCCCGGGTCCGGATCCACATGGATGCTCTCCACTTCCATCCCTGCAAAGTCTTCTTCCCGGGTCCGGATCCACATGGATGCTCCCAATTCCACCCCCAGAGTCTTCTTTCTGGGTTTGGATCCACATGGATGCTCCCCATTTCCATCCCGACAAAGTCTCCTTTCCGGGCTGGGATCCACGTGGACGTTCCCACTTCCACACCTCAACGTCTTCCTCCAACGCCGCTAAAAGGCAGCGGGTGGAGCCCCGGAAGTACCTTGTCTTGGATCTTTCACGGACGCTTCATTGGGTTCCTCCGGTATCCCTGGAAAACGCAGATTCTAGCGGAGCTGGAAGGGAAACGGCACTGCCGCTCCGCCCGTGTTTGACTAACGAACCCTAATAATCATTAACCCGCTGATTGGTGCTCCGGGACGGCGCGCCAGGAGCTGCTGCACGGCACACCAGCGACGGCCTCCTCCTCGGGATCCATCCTGGCCGATTTTCCAGGCCCAACACTCCCTTCCTGGCTTTGATGCCTTCAAATAACCAGGAAGGAGCCCAGGCGAGGCGTATCGGCCACTCAATCACCCAAGGCACGACGCTGTTCCATAAAACCCCCGTGTGACGGTAACAAGCTTCTTTCCGGGCCCGGCTCCCGATGCTCCAACCCGCAAAACCGCATCGGCGTTTAACCAAATCCAGGAGTTCCGAGCCCCGGAGACGCCCAACCACGCGCCTGCACCTTCTCCGTAGGGCAACCTCCTCGCAGACGCTTCAGTACAAGGATATCGGACGGCTCCGGATCCACGTTCGAGGGTCTCTCGCCCCCGCGCCGCCGTGGGCACCCCACCCCTGCCCCAGAGCCGGGAGCGATCCGGCGGCCGCGCCGGGGAGGGTTTTCTGAGGAAGCGAGGCTTCCCATTCCCAAATCAGTAAGACTAGGAAAGCTTTTTTGGGACGGAAGAGCGCGGATCGTGCGTTTACAGACCTTTTTCTAACGCTCCCGCGGCCCAGCAGCAGCTCAGAGCCCACCCCCCGCGCCCCCAACCGCGGACTCGGCGCGACGTCACCGCAGAGCCCGGACCGTTGGGTCTTCCCGGAGCAGGAAGAGCTGCTTAAGTTCCCTTAATTAACAGGATCGGGTGGGAGGGAGGGAATCCGGGGCAGAACTGCGGGAGGTGGGATTCTCCAGCAGGCGTTCCTCACCCCTCTGGGTTGGGGGGGCCAGGCTGGGGCTGGTTTTCCCTCTGCCAGAGGGTTAAGGGGAGGCCTGACTTTGTTTCGGAGGCTTGGAATTGGCTCTGGAAGGAGGGAGAGCCGGCTCTGCCATTCTTCCCTGGCTGCTCCTCCAAATTCCTGCGGCCAAGTGGTTCAAGAGCCCCTGAATGGGACATAATGACATCATTGATGGAATCAGAATAGAGGGGGAGAAAAAAGGGGGGTGGGGGGGGTGGGGAAAAGATGTATTTGTGTTACAGACAAAAGCCAAGTTCTGTTTCACAGCGGGGACCAATGAAGAACCAGATGACTGGGCAGAGGGAGGTCACAGAGTGTGTGTGTGTGTGTGTGTGTGTCCCAGCATTGTGTGTCCCCCCTCCCCACCATCCCCGGCCCCGGAACGAGCCCTTCGCCACTCCCCGAAGGTTTGTCCGGGCTGCGGAGCCTTTTCAGGCAGCGCCGGGATCAAGGCGGGAGCAAGGAGTCCCCTGACCCCGCGCAGGGCTTGCGGCATCTGTTCTGAAGGGCGACATCGCGAGCGGGAAGCGATTCCAAAAGGAATAATGGCGAGCGCCGGGAGCCGGCAGCGCGGCCACGCAGCCCCTTCTCGTCCCTCTGCCTCGCAACGGCCCGTTTCCCGCGCGAGAGGGCTGCGGGCGACACGTATCCGCGGGTTTGGGAGCGGGTCAGTCGGATCCTGGCGGTGCTGTGCCCTCAGGCGTCCCGCACAAGAGCCTCCGGCCCCGAGGGATGCTCCGTCGGAGGGCGGCTGGACCCCAAGTTGACATTTCCTATTGGAAAACCGGATCCCAGGCTGGATCCAGAGCAGCGTGGCCAGGGGGGCGAGGGAGGGGAGTCTGCCCCCTCTGCTGCGCTCTGGGGAGACCCCCCCTGCAGTTCTGCCTCCAGCTCTGGGCCCCCAACAGCAGGAGGACACGGAGCTGTTGGAGCAAGGCCAGAGGAGGCCATGGGGATGCTCCGAGGGCTGGAGCCCCTCTGCCATGGGGACAGGCTGGGGGAGTTGGGGGGTTCAGCCTGGAGAAGGGAAGGCTCCAGGGAGACCTCAGAGCCCCTTCCAGTTCCTGGGGGGCTACAAGAAAGCTGGGGGGGGGGCTTTTCCCAAGGTCAGGGAGTGACAGGACAAGGGGTGACGGGTTTAACCGGAAAGAGGGAGATGGAGATGGGCCATCAGGAAGGAATTCTTCCCGCAGAGGGTGGGGGGCACTGGGACAGGTTGCCCAGAGAAGCTGTGGCTGCCCCATCCTGGGAGTGTCCAAGGCCAGGCTGGATGAGGCTGGGAGCACCCTGGGCTGGTGGGGGGTGTCCCTGCCCATTGTGGGGGGTGGGACTGGGTGCGCTTTAAGGTCCCTTCAACCCAAACCAGCCTGAGATCCCATGAAATTAAGTTACGGGGTTCTTCGAGCACCGTTTTTCACCCTGCGAAGCTTACAGGAAGCATCACACGCCACCCCGTCAGCACCCAAAGGACGAGGGAAGGCACCGCCCTGCCGGCTGTGGAAGGGCGTGAGATGTTCTCACCTGCCCAACTGCCATTTCCAGAGGGAGACGCACAACAGCACGGCGCAGGGATCCAGCTCCATCCCCGGAGATGGCTCCGGGTACCCACCACACCGCCGGAACCTGCCCACCCCGAATTCCCAGCGCTGAGCTGAAGGGGCAGCTCCCCCTCAGCTTATCCAAGGGGAAGAGGGCGAATTCCCGGTAAAATGCACCGTCAGAAGGTCCAGAATTAAAAATTCTGGAAAATCCTGGTGGATAAGGAACCAAATCCATGTGCACGAGGGGTGGGAGAGCCTGGCTGGAAGGGCAGGGGGTCCCAAAAGCCTCGGGGGGGGGTCGGAGGAGCCTGGTCACGGCGAAGCGGGCGGAAGCGGCCAGCGCAACGGAAGGGAACGAGGCCAAGGAAGATGCAGGGAGCTCGGCAACGCTGGCGCTGCACCGGGAAGACCCCCATAGCACCGGGAAGACCCCTGCCGCTGCCAGGCCGGGTGGGAATCCGGTGGCAGGATTTACAAGGGGGTGGGGTAGCTGAAGCAGCAGGAGAGAGGGAATTATTTTGGATAATGCTGGAAAGGAAATGCCAAAAGGGAGGAAATAGCAGCGGAGAGGACAAGGGACCGAGGGTCACAGCACAGGGCTCCGGGGAAGGGATGCTTGGAGACGCCAGCCCCTCCCGCCCCTCGGGAGCGGCGACCGACCCGCGGGCAGAGCTGAACCCGAACCCGGCGGGTACATCCCGGTTTTGGGGGAGCAGCGGGCAGGCTGGGGGTCCCGGGAGCGCTGCGCTTGCATTCCCCGTGGGGTTCCGTGCCAAATCCATGAAATCCTGCTCCCGCCTCGGCAGCGGGACCCGCAGCTCGCGGCAACGGGCCCGAGGCTCGGCGTGCGGCCTGGCCGAGCACGGCTCCCCCACCGGAGCGGGGAATACAACGCTCAGACGAGCCACCGGCGCTAAACCGGAGACCGTGGAGGCAGGAAACTTGCACCTACGTCAAGCTTTTAAGACCCGCCAGGTCCTGAAAGGGCGACAAACCCCTCCACAGGCGTCTCGAGCCAACGCCCGTGTCGGGACCGACCGGCGCAGAGCCGGGCCGGCGGCACCGCGTGACCATCCAAGCGGGTTTCGATCTGCGTTGGGCTTCAGCGCCGTTCCTGCTTCCAGCAGCCAACCTGGATTTCCTCTCCCCAGCATCCTGGAGAGGTTATGTCCATGGGATGAGGCCAGTTGGATAAAACTCGTTATTTTACTGTCCAGGAAAAGCAAGACCTGAATTTCCTGGCATCGTGGGGCGGTTGGATCGCCAGGGATGGGGTTTGGGACCACAAATCCATCCCCTTTCCGCATGGCCCTTGGCCGGAGAGCGTGGGGCCGAGGTTGGCCGCCGCAGCCCTCACGGGGAAAACGCCGCTTCCGCTGACGAAAAAAGGCCGAGAAAGGGAAAAAAACCCGAGTTTGGGTAAACCTCGTGACCTCAGATCCTACTTTCCCCAGGGATGCAGCCGTGGGAAGATCTGGGCTCCTCTTCAGGCACCCCAGGAAGGACGTGCTGGCTCTGGGAGCCTTCCCTTCCCCACGGCTCGGCCAGACCCGCTCCGTCCGGCAGCCTTTGTCCAGAAACGCTCCGGCCCTGAGCTTCACCCCCCTCCCCCAGGGACGGGGAGGGCTCTGTGGGTGCAGGAGTGTGAAAAACAAGACTCTAACACCCCCCTCTCCAACACCAAGTTACGAAGGGCGAACGTAAACATCTCACCCGCCCTTGCCCTCCGCCGGCAATTCCGTCACAAACCCCTTCCCGGAGCGACCCGGGAGGGGGCCGGGGGGGGCGCGCGGAGGCCTCGCTTACAGCACCCTTGTGTTAAACCCTCCGTGACTGCCAGCGCTATTCTTCACCTTGTCACTTCCCATTATCTTAAACCAACAGGCCGGCATTCAGCGGAGCTCGACTTGGAAAACAGCGCCGGAGCGATGGGAAGGCTGGGGGGGGGGCGGTGGAAAACGCAGTGCCGGCCGCGGGGCTGAGCGCGGGCAGGGGTCCCGTCGGCCGGGAAACGGCAGCTCGGCGAGACTCAGGGTTCGGTTTCTAGTAAATTCACGCAGGGGCCAGCGGGAAACCCTCTGGCCGTTACCTGTGAAAGCATTAAGGCCCCCAAAAATGCTCTTTTCCACCTCAAAACCGACGTTTCCCTCCTCGCCCGCGTCTCCCTCTTCGGTTTTACTCCTTAAACCAGGATGATTTTTTAACCTTCTCCCTCTATAAATCCAGCTGAAGCAGCTCCAGCGGGTCCAACTCGGGGGGAGATGGAAAATCCTCTAAAAATGCTGCTTTAGGTAATTTTTAATGACCTAAAACCACCGTTGAGAATCAGAGGAGCCCCCCTGCCGTGGGGAGAGTTGGGGGGTTCAGCCTGGAGAAGGGAAGCTCCAGGGAGGCCTCAGAGCCCCTTCCAGTGCCTGGGGGGGTACAGGAGAGCTGGGGGGGCTTTTCCCAAGGTCAGGGAGGGACAGGACAAGGGGTGACGGGTTTAAATGGAAAGAGGGAGATGGAGATGGGCCATCAGGAAGGAATTCTTCCCGCAGAGGGTGGGGGGCACTGGGACAGGTTCCCAGAGAAGCTGTGGGTGCCCCATCCCTGGGAGTGCCCAAGGCCAGGCTGGATGAGGCTGGGAGCACCCTGGGCTACTGGGGGGTGTCCCTGCCCGTGATGGGGGGGGCTGGGTGGGCTTTAAACTCATTCCAACCCAAACCATTCCATGCCGTGGCCATCCCTGGCGCTCCCAGAAACAACCCTCATCCACGAAGCCTTTTTCCTTCCCTCTGCCAACATCAGCACATCCCCCAACCCCATCCCATCGCCTCCCTGGTGGTTAATAGCTCCTCATCCGGGGCCAGCGGGGGGGTGGGGGGGGGGTTTGGAGCCGAAAAATCCTCCAGGAAAAGGATTCCTCCGCAGCACGTTCCTATAAACTCGCTGGAAGCCAAACAATTAAGCCAATTGTTTTCCCTCTCTCATTTAGCTGTTTTGTACACACACACAGAGTCTTGCCGCTGGTCCATCGCCCCCCCCCGTCAGCACCCCCCCTCCCCACGTCACGCAGCCGATCCGCCAGCCCGGCTCTGAGCCGGCTTCCACGGCAAAACACGTTCTCATTAACGGGAATTAAAGCCGGCGTTAGCGAGAATCACGACGGACGGCGGTTGAAAAACGTTAACTCCTCCGAGGCGGGAGGGGCCGGTACCAGTCCTGAGCGAGGGGCTACCTCGGTGACCCGCGTGGCTCCGGCGGCCGCGGGGTTCTCCACGCCTCTCGCGGCTGGAAAAACGGGAGAATTTCCCACCAAAAGGAAGTTATTTGAGCGCAGCCGCAGCCCCGGGGGTGGGCGCCGGACTCTGCCAGCCTACGGCCAGGTCACCCCAACGCCCCACAGCCACAAACCGACCCCCCCTCTAGCCCCAAAAAGCGACGGGACAGACTGCCCGGCACACGGAACGTGCGCCTACGGGGGCCCGCGGCAAAAAGCCTTTGTTTTCCCCTCGTCCCAGCTCGGAGAAACCAGGGAGGAGGCGGCTCCGACTCCCAACTCGGGGTGAGCTCGGAGCGGTCACTCTGACCCCAGGCCGAGCGGCCAGGGGTCAACCAGCCCATTTGGGGGTCAACCAGCCAATTGGGGGGGTCAACCAGCCCATTTGGGGGTGAACCAGCCAATTGGAGGGGGTCAACCAGCCCATTTTGGAATGAACCAGCCAACTGGGGGGGGGTGTCAACCAGCCCATTTGGGGGAGTCAAACAGCCGATTTTGGGATGAACCAGCTGATTTGGGGGGGTCAACCAGCCAATTCTGGGATAAACCAGCTGATTTGGGGCAGGGCAACCAGCCAATCTGGGGATGAACCAGCTGATTTTGGGCTGAACCAGCCAATTTGGGGGGGTCAACCAGCCAATTCTGGGATAAACCAGCTGATTTGGGGCAGGGCAACCAGCCAATCTGGGGATGAACCAGCCGATTTGGGGGATCAACCAGCCAATCTGGGGATGAACCAGCTGATTTTGGGGGCCAACCAGCCAATTCTGGGACCAACCAGCCAACTGGGGGGGATCAACCAGCCAATCTGGGGATGAACCAGTTGATTCTGAGGGCCAACCAGCCAATTCTGGGATAAACCAGCCAATCTGGGGATGAACCAGTTGATTCTGAGGGCCAACCAGCCAATTCTGGGATAAACCAGCCAATCTGGGGATGAACCAGTTGATTTTGGGGGCCAACCAGTCAATTCTGGGATCAACCAGCCAACCTGGGGATGACCCAGTTGATTTTGGGGGCCAACCAGCCAATTCTGGGATCAACCAGCCAACCTGGGGATGAACCAGCCAACTCTGGGGGCCAACCAGCCAATCTGGGGGGGGTTGAGGCCTCCATGTTACAGAGGAGAGAGAAAAGCCAATTCTTTCAGTCATCCATCCGCATGGGGAAAGGCATTGGATAACCAATGCAGGGGGGCCGGAGCTTGTCCGTTATCCCGAGGGCTCTCCCGCCCAGTTGGTCCATTCGCAGCGGGAAGCTCCCGGGGTTATTTTATACATAAAGAGCAACCCCCCCCCTGCTTGGAGAAACCCTTCCGAATCGCAGCCCCGACCCACCCTGCGCATAAACCACGCGGCTCGACGTCCTCCCCCCGCCGACACCCCGGGATGGGGGGGGCGGAGCGGGGAGTTTGGAGCGGTACAGGGAGCAGCTGCTACGGAGGGAACGTTTCCAAGGCGGAACGGGGCCGGGGGGGTTAAGTACAACTACCAGGAGTCAAGGGACGGCAGCGCTGGGTCAGCGAGCGTGTGCTGGAGCAGGAGGCCTCGGAGGGGAGAGTCGGTGCTGCGGGGAAGATAAACCCTCGCTTGATTTATTGTACAAATTAATTTGATGGCCCCTGCGCCGCCTCGAGACGGAGGAGCACCTGCCTCTCCCCGCTCCGGCGCAGCCACCCCTTTCCGCTCTCCGGCTCTGCCAGCGCCCCGGGGAATTCATTTTTCCCCTTCGGGTAAAGAGGAAGGAGCTTTTAAACTTGAAAGATTCCTACTCCCCCGGGGCAGGAGGGGGTGTCCAAAGCACAGCTGAGTTCACAGCCACTAACGCAGCTCTGCCTCTGCCCCCTCCCCGCTCACAGCGGGTCTGAAATCCCCCTCAGCTACGATTTCCCCCCCCCCTTTCCCAGCATCCCGACCCCTCCCCAAACCAATCTGAATGGGAAATGGGAGTGCAGCTCCAGCGAGGACAATGGCTTATTGTAAAGTTGGGGGGGGGGTGGGGGTGTGTGTTTTGCTGCGCCGCTGCGGTATAAAAACCTGCCGAGACGCATGTAAACATTTGCCGCTGCCAGGCTGCTCCGTAATGAACGGCTATAAAGAACACCCAGGTGGGAAGCACAATGCCACCAGCTAATTAAAGTATCCACCAATATTGCCCCCCACCCCACCCCCCAACCAGGGACGCCAGAGCGCGTTCTGCTCAGTGGGAGAAGCCACCTCCGAGCCTGTGAACTCGGCTCCCCGGCGGAACGAACCAAGAAGAAAACAGGGATGCGGCATAGGGAGCTCTGTCCCTGGTCACCGCTCTGCGGCCGGAGCGGGCAGCAGGCACAAAGCCTGGCTTTGGGCGAACCGGAGGCGGCACCGACACCCGAGCGTGGGTAGGGCGTTTTCCCCAAGGTACGGCGCCACAATCGCTGGCGAAGGGCTGACGTCACACCCAACGCTGGGGTGGAGCCGGGATTTTGCCGCGTACGGCGCGCCCGGGAAACCCGCTCCTTCCGTTAGGCCCAGCTTTCCCACTGCTCCGTCTCCACACGGCGCTGTGATCGCCGGCGAAGGGCCGAAATACGGTTTGCCTGACGAACAGGGTGGCCTTCTATGACGGGGTCACGACCCTGGTGGATGGAGGACGGGCAACTGACCTCATCTGCCTGGACTTGCGCAAAGCCTTCGATACCGTCCCACACGGCATCCTCGTCTCTGAACCGGAGCGGCGTGGATCTGACGGATGGACCGCTCGGTGGACAGAGAACGGGCTGGCTGGTCACACTGAGAGTGGTGGGCAGTGGGTCAGTGTCTGAGTGGACAGCAGGGACGAGCGACGTTCCGCAGGGGTCGGTGTTGGGACCTGTTTAACCTCTTCGTCAGTGACATGGACGGTGGCATCGAGTGCCCCCTCAGCAAGTTTGCTGACAGCCAGCTGTGTGTGGGCGACACGCTGAGGGACGGGATGGCATCCAGAGGGACCTGGACAGGCTGGAGAGGGGGGACTGTGCCAACCCCCTGGAGTTCAACCAGGCCAAGTGCAGGGTCCTGCACGGGGGTCGGGGCGATCCCAGCACAGGGACAGGCTGGGAATGGATCGGGAACAGCCCTGAGAGGGATTTGGGGTGCTGGGGGATAAGAAGCTGAACATGAGCTGCGCTGGAGCCCAGAAACCAACCAGATCCCAGACTGGATTCGGAGCAGCGTGGCCAGGGGGGCGAGGGAGGGGATTCTGCCCCTCTGCTCCGCTCTGGGGAGACGCCCCCGCAGGTCTGCCTCCAGCTCTGGGCCCCCAACAGCAGGAGGACACGGAGCTGTTGGAGCGAGGCCAGAGGAGGCCATGGGGATGCTCCGAGGGCTGGAGCCCCTCTGCCATGGGGACAGGCTGGGGGAGTTGGGGGGTTCAGCCTGGAGAAGGGAAGGCTCCAGGGAGACCTCAGAGCCCCTTCCAGTGCCTGGGGGGGTACAAGAAAGCTGGGGGGGCTTTTCCCAAGGGCAGGGAGTGACAGGACAAGGGGTGACGGGTTTAACCGGAAAGAGGGAGATGGAGATGGGCCATCAGGAAGGAATTCTTCCCGCAGAGGGTGGGGGGCACTGGGACAGGTGCCCAGAGAAGCTGTGGCTGCCCCATCCCTGGGGGTGCCCAAGGCCAGGCTGGATGAGGCTGGGAGCACCCTGGGCTATGGAGGGTGTCCCTGCCTGTGGCGGGGGGCGCTGGGTGGGCTTTAAGGTCGCTCCCAACCCAAACCATTCCGTGATTCTATGAAATCGCACCCTGTGCTCAGGTGGATCCGTGTTTTTGCCGCGCACAGCGCGGCCAGGAAGCCCGCTCCTTCCGTTAGGCCCGTTTTTCCCACCAGCCTGTCTCCACATGGAGCCTCGCTCGCTGGCCGCCTTCCCCCACCCCCAAAGGGCCGAGGCGGGGAGGGGGGGTTGGAAAGATCGACCCCCAACACCAGGTATTTTCTACATCAGTGAATTCCCAGGGCCAGCGGAATAAAGCCGAACAGGCAGCAAAAAAGGTCAAATCCACGCCGCCCCCCCCCCCAAGGAGGAACGGAGCTTAGTTCCCAGAGACGGGGCTAGGACGAGCCTCCCTTGGCTCACCCCCTTTTCCACACCCAGCTCTCTGTGCCAACATTAGGACGATTCCCCTTCCCTCCCTGCTATTTCCGAGCGGTGCCGCCGCACGAGGCTCAGCCAAGCCCGCAAAATGCCCTTTCGGGTACGTTCCAGTCACCTCGGAGCAGATTTCCTCTCCTTTCCTTCCGTTCTCCCCAGTTTGTCACGGATCACATTTAGGGATCACAGCAACGGGCAGCACGCCCTTCTCCAGCACACCGTTACCCCCGCTGCCCCCCCCCCCCGCCCCACCGACACACCCCACAGTCGGCTCCAGTGCCGGAACGCTGAGCTAACGAGGACCAGAATAGCGCCTACGCTTGGAAGCTCGTGGATATTTGTCCCATGGAAAAAAAGGCATTAAGACCAAATCCACCCCCCTACAAAGCTCATCTCATTCGTTCTTCGAAGGGTTGGGAGCGCTGGGCGCCTTCCCTTCGGAGAGCTCGCTACCGCGGTCTGACAGACCCCGGAAAAACCATCACCCGGCTTAAAGGGCAACAATTCCCATTGAAATCGGGATAAACCATCTTAAAACTCACCGTTCCGCTCGGCAGCCGGTAACTCCCTAACCCACGTCAAGTCAGGCGGCACCGACAAGAGGGAGAGACGATGGAGTCGGCCTTGCCGGAATACCAGAGCGCAGAACACGGCTTTGAGCGGGCACGGCTCCCGGCCGGAGCGCCGGGCTCATCCCGAGCAGCACAGCGTCCTGGAGACCGAGGCAACTTACCTTCTTGGAGAGCGAGGAGACGTTCAACCCGAATCTTTGAGCCCGTTCCTTGAGTTTATCCATGTTTACCTGCAAAGACACGGGAAACAGCTTAATTGATTCAATTGCCATCGCTCGAGCCGCCGGCGCACGGGGCCGCCGGCGCCTCCCGGAACGGATTCGCGCTCAACGATCGCCCCGGGGAACGCCCCTCCGGGCACGGGGCGCTGACACACGCGAGCGACGGCTCCTGCCGGCGCCGAGGGCGCCAAGGCTGCCCCTGGATGAACATCCCAGGCCTCGTTCTCCTTCCCGAGCGGGTGTTTCGGGCCACACCGGGAGCCTTTCCTGTGCGGTTTGGTGACCAAATCCGGAAAATCAACAGCCTCTTTGGCAAACTTGCCCCTATTCCCCTAAAAACCGGCACTGCTCCGCAGCTGCCGCAGGTTTAAGCCGCCGTCGCCGCACCCTCACCCTCCCAAAATCGTTGTGTCGCACCTAACCCGGTCCCCAGCCCGACACGACCGGCGTCGCCGCACGGCACTTATCCCAGAGGAACGTCCCCGGGACCCGGCGCCTACAGCAGCGGAAACCCCGGCGCCGACGGCCTCGCGGACGCTCACGGAACACGCTTCACGCCCCTGGCACCGGAGAAACCCGGGGCAACGCCCGGTGGCGGCAGGATGCTACAAAGGGCCGGGAGCCCAGGGAGAGCTCAGCGCCGGAACGACATCCGGGTGGTTCCCTCAGGCCCCAGGGACGTCCCGGTTTGACAGCTCAGCCCCGTGCACCCGAACCCTCTGCCCCAGGAAGCGCGACAGGCGTCACCAGCGGCAACGCTAGAGCGAGCGGCGTTCCTTACCGTGGGTTTGCCGTCGGCGGAGAGGCCTGAAACGATGGGGGCAAGAAAAAGAAAGACCCCGTTAGAGAACACGCATCCGGAGCGGCGCTTCACCGGAAAGGAGGAGCCGGAGCCTGCCCGGAGCAGCCCTGCACCCTCCCGGCTACCCCGAATGACCCCCATCCTGGTTTTTTCCCAGCTCCCATCTCTGCTCCAACGAGCCTCCCTGGTTTTTTCCACCTTTCCATCAGCTCCTCCGCCAACCCGCTGCCCCGTCCCACCTCGCCGAGGCGCCTTCGGCAGCGCACCCCGGTTTACGAAGCCGAAGGGCGTTCGGCTCGAGGATGGGAAAACCCGGCCGGCGATTCCAGCCGCGCTCAGGAGGGAGAGACGCCGGGAAAAGCCGACTACCAAAGGGAGCAACGCGCCTCCTCCTCTTCCCGATCCTGTAATTCCCGCACGGAGCGCCTGGGGGTGGTCAGGAAAAAGGGAGAGAAGGGAAAATCACGGCAGTTCCGCCGGGAATTTGGGCTTTCTCCCCTGGGAATAATTAAACATCTGCCGGAAGGTCGCTCCGGGGGTGGGTTCTCCATCGCCTCCTCACCTTTGGCAGAGCCCGTGGCCAACCCAAACCTGCAGAAGGCAAACAGAGCCGGGTCAGCGATGGGGCGCGGGGGTGGGCAGAGGGAACGGTCAGCCCACGCGCGCCAGGTCCCCCTTCCGGCGCTTTCCCGGGGCCGAGGTCAGCCGGAACGCGGCTGCTGTCGGCCGGCGCGACGACCGCAGCGACTCTGGCGCTTACGCCGCCGCCCGGCAATCCCACTCCCCCCCCACCCAGTTGATTCGTGAAGCCAAGCTCGGAAAGCGCGTGGGACCACCGGCAGTTAACCCGTTATCCCTGTCACCGCTCCCTCTTTCCAGAATAACCACGGCAACAGCCGGAAACGTCGTCGGTATTCCAGCCCAAGCCACCAGTAAGGGACACATCAAGCGCCCCACGGTCAGACACAGCCCCAGTTTGACACTGGGAGGGTCTCCCGCCCCCCACGAGGAGCATCATCCACACCCCCACCCCGCCGAGAAAACCCATCCGCAAGCTGGGGGCCCCCCCCCAACTCCTTTTCCAGCCTCCCCAGCGCTGTCGCCCCCCGCCCCGGCGCAGCACAGAGCCCGCGGTGGCCCGACACCAACCCAACGGGCCGACGTGTGCCGAGAGGTCTCCTCCCAAGGGCGGAGGGGGTGGGGTGGGAGAAGGCTCCGAGCGCACTCACCGGGCCGCCCGCGCCGCCTTTTTGCTCTCCAGGCTCACCGGCACGTTGAAGCGCTCGGCTCGCTTCTGCATTCGCTGGGGGAGAGAGAAAGGATCCGAGTGAGGAAGAGCCAAGCTTCGAGGCGTCGCGAGAGGCGGAAAAAGGCACACAAACACCGGAGGGGGGGGGGGACACACGCTGCTCCCGGAGCGCTCCTGGGAAAGGAGCCGGGCCAAAAGACAACGGCGCAGGGGGCTGACGGAGACGGGAGACTCCGAGGCCACGAGGCTGGCGTGCCAGCGGGAGCCCCGCGCACCTCGGCCGGGGAAAGCCGCTCACGCCGGAGGGAACGCAGCAGCGTGCCCGGCCGGGATTCCAAAGGGAGCGGCTCCCACTGCCCTCCCCGAGGTGAGGGGTGGGCGCCACCCGCTTCGCCTGATTTGCAAGGGGAGGCAAACCAGACTGCCTTCTCTTCCCTACAAAGCAAAATACGCCGGGAAAAGGGATGGGGGTGGCAGTGGTGTTTTTAGGGAACGTACGGATTCGGCGCAAGGCCTTTCACAAGAGGCCGACGCTACCCAGGCGGTTGGCTCTGGGAGGACAAGAGGAAGTTCAGCTACGGAGAAAGGACTCGGCCTGCCGCCCGCGCCCGGCTTGGAGACGCGGGAAGCGCGAGGGTCGGCACCTGCGAGCGTGACATTCCCGGGAAGCGTTTCACGTGGTCGTTCTCGCACGAGGGCCCCACCAACGCTTTGGGTGTGCTGGAGGTTAGTGAAACAGCCGGGGCGGGGGGGGTTAACGGCAACACGGCCTTCAGCCACGCGCACAGCGAGGAGCGTCCTCGCCATCCCCAGAGCGTAAGAGGTTGGAAAAGCCGGATCGGGATCGCTCCTAACAGCCTCGGTCCTGAGGAACTCTTCTCCTCAGCTGAGGAGGAACGAAGGCGGAAATCCGGATCCCTCAGGATACAGCTTATTTCCTTACCCTGACACCCCAAAGAACAGCCAATAAAATCCCTGTTTCTGGAAGGATCCTCGGCTAGGGAAAAGCCATGCCGGATGGGAGCGACCCCGGCGTCCCCCCACCCCGAGGTGACCGTTACGGAGGGGTGGTCCGGCTGCCTCGCCCCCTCCCAGGCTGGGGTAACCCACAGCGGGCGGCTGGATTCCGGGCCGCGCTCGCACTCGGATTCATCCGGTGGGATTTGTCTCCGTGCTTTTGGAACTCCAACGGCCTCCAGCGGTGAGTTATGCACCGTATGGGACAAATCTGTGCCTTCTCTCCCCCAAAACCACCTACAGCTTTGCTCAGACCTAACCCCACACAACCCAAGGGTGGAAAAAAAGGTGGAATTCCCTGGAACAGCTCTGGCAGAATTTGGGAAAAACCAAAGGGACACGAGCGTCGCTTCGGCGAGTTCCCTTAACGAGCTCCTCGAGCGGCCCCGGATCGCGGGGGACGGACGCCTCCTCCGGGCTCACACCAGGCCCTCGTGTTTCTCCTCATTACTCCCTCCTCCCCGAGGTCATAATCCTCCGGTTGCGCCATCCCGGGCCGGTTGCTGTGGAAATGATTCCTTGTCCCAAACAGAAGATTAAAACCCCAAAGCAGCGGTGAACAGCAGGGAGACAGGAATCATGTTTTCACAGGGATTTCGTTCTTATGGAACACGAGAAAAATAATAAGGAGGAGGAGGAGGTGTGGGGGGGGAGGGATTAGAGGATCGCAGCCAGATTCCTGAAATTGGGAGTTGTGCCGAGCTCTCCCGGAGGAGTCGGCAGCTTCTAAGGGTGTTTGGTTTAAACAAGCCCAGCAGATACGTGACAGAGCTAAAGATCCACAGCGTGTCGGGGGGTGGGAGGGCCCTCTGGAGATCACCCACCCCAACCCCCTGCCAGAGCAGGATCACCCGGGGCAGATCCCACAGGAACAAGTCCCGGCGGCGTTGGAAAGTCTCCAGGGAAGGAGACTCCCCCCTCTCTGGGCCCTGTCCCCGTGCTCTGTCACCCTCACAGGGCAGAAGGGTTTCCTCACGGTCAGGCTGAACCTTCTGTTGGCCAGTCGATGGCCATCGCCCCTCGTCCTGTCACTGTCACCCCTGAGCAGAGCCTGGCCCCCTCCCCCTGACACCCCCCTTTAGATACTGATCAGCATTGATCAGATCCCCTCAGCCTCCCCTTCTCCAGCTGAACAGCCCCAGCTCTCCCAGCCTTCCCACACACGGGAGGGGCTCCCGGCCCTTCCCCATCGCAGTGACCCTGCGCTGGGCCCTCTCCAGCAGCTCCTTGGCCTTGGGCTGAGGAGCCCCGAGCTGGACACAGCCCTCCAGGGGAGGCCTCCCCAGCGCAGAGCAGAGGGGGAGGAGAACTCCCCTCGACCCGCTGGCCACGCTCTCCCTAACGCCCCCCAGGGTGCTGCTGGCCTTCTTGGCCCGAGGGCACACTGCTGGCTCGTGGTCACCCTGCTGGCCACTGGGACTCCAGGGTCCTTTTCCCCAGAGCTGCCCCCCAACAGCTCAGCCCCCACCCTGCGCTGATCCACGGGGCTGTTCCCCCCCCGACGCCGTACATCACACCTGCCCTCACTGAGCTCACCCGATGTCCCCCCCAGCTCCCCAGCCTGGCCAGGGCACGCTGGACACCAGCACGGCCTCCTGGCGTGGCGGTCACTCCTCCCAGGTCGGTGCGGTCAGCAAACCTGCTGAGGGGACATTCCATCCCTTCATCCAGGTCATGGATGGATACACTGGACAGGGCTGGACCCAGCACTGACCCCTGGGGGACACCACTGGCCACAGGCCTCCAGCCAGACTCTGCCCCACTGACCACAACCCTCTGAGGTCTTAACGAGGATAACGAAGATAATGAGGGGACGCTCTCCTGGCCGTAGCCTCAAAGCTTTGTTTTCAGGTGCCTGAAGCGAATATCAGCCTCGCAAATCCCGATGGATGTGCCCCGGGCCCGGTGAACCCCAGCGGTGGAGCTTTATCCTGTTCACAACACGGGGAACGCCACTTACACACCAGAGTCGCGACAGGGGACGACGGTTCATCCGGAGCAAGGGGGGATGCTCCCACCACGCTCCCGGGTCGCGCCGGTGACCGGCAGTTGATACTGAGCCAAGGAAAACTCAAGCCGGTTGACGACGGAAACGCCCCAGGCCGCTACGGAAGGGGCTCTGGATGAAGGTGGCGAGGGAACAGCCACCCCGGGGGGCGGGGAAGCAGGGAAGGAACCTTACCTCCATCTGCGATATTTCCGAGGTTATTTTCACTACCTTCTTTTCCGTAATCCTAGAGAAGGTGGGAAAGAGAGGGATGGGTCAGAACAGCTCCCCGGAGCTCCTGTCCCGGGCGGAGAGGTACCGGGGTTCCCCTCCCTGGCAACACCACCACCCTAACCCAGGGCACCTTCTTACAAGCCCCCGCCCGCGTCCCCCTTCCAAGTTGAGGGCCAGGGAGCGACGCCAAAGCCAAGCACGAGGCCTGCCAAGCCTCATTCCCGACGCCCGGGGCGTTTTATGGATGGGAAAACACGCGACGCAGCCCAGGGCCCAGCCCTCCCGCGAGCACCGCTTCCGCAGCGCTCCCGCTTCCCTCGGCCACCGCGGAGACACCGGAAGCGGCCGCGCTCCCCCAGCCCCCAAAATAACACCCAACCCGCCTCAGGGCTCCGTAACATCCACGCTCGGGCCCAAAACCCCGACTACAAGCCCCCGGAGGAGCTTTATTCCTTTACAACCCTCAGAGACAAAAGGGTTGTTGTGTTCTAGTTCATGGGACAGCCAGAGGCAACTGTGTGTGTCCCCCCGCCCCGGGGTCGGGGCCAGCTCCCCGGCTCCAGTTCAAACACGCCGAACAATGAGCGGCTGACGACAGCGGGACCAGTAAAAAAAAAAACATAAAAAACCAACAAACCCGTAAGGAACCCAAGATAAAACAAAAAATAACCCCAACGTAGAATGGAGCGGGCGTCGCCGCGAAGTTTACGCTCCGAAAACAGAGCTGGGGGTAGGGGGCTGGAAGGGTGGGAAAACAAAAGGGGAAGAGACAAAGTTCGGAAGTTCCCAGGCTAAAACGAAATAGCATCCTCCTCCTCCAAACGACTCCCATAAAACAGTGGGTCACAGCCAGCCTCGTTAAGGGCTCCCAATTAGGAAAGCGCACAGCTTTTGTTCCAGAGCCCCGGACAGGTTTCCCATTTGATGCCCCGAAAGGTAGTAATGGTTTAATGGCACTTTCACAGGAAGCAATTCTGCCTGGGACCCGGCGCTGGCCGGCGCTCCCGGGGACGGCTCGGCAGGCACAGGACGCCCCCTCCCGCCCACAAGCCTGGGGCTCGCTCCCGGCTCGCTCCACTTGTGCTCACTCCTGGCTCCCCTCGGGCTCTGGACCCCCCTGGGGCTCGCTCTGGGCTCCCCTCAGGCTCAGGGCTCACTCCACGCTCCCCTCAGGCTCACTCTGGGCTCTCTTCAGGCTCAGAGCTCGCTCCTGGCTCCCCTCGGGCTCTGGACCCCCCTTGGGCTCAGGGCTCACTCCACGCTCCCCTCAGGCTCTGGACTCCCCCGGGGCCCACTCCACGCTCCCCTCAGGCTCGCTCCTGGCTCCCCTCGGGCTCTGGACCCCCCTGGGGCTCGCTCTGGGCTCCCCTCAGGCTCAGGGCTCACTCCACACTCCCCTCAGGCTCACTCTGGGCTCTCTTCAGGCTCAGGGCTCACTCCACGCTCCCCTTGGGGCCCACTCCGGGCTCCCCTCAGGCTCGCTGCTCGCGGCTCACTCCATGCTCCCCTTGGGCTTGCTCTGGGCTCGCTCCACGCTCCACTTGGGCTCACTCCTGGCTCCCCTAGGGCTCTGGACCCCCTGGGGCTCGCTCTGGATTCCCCTCGGGCTCAGGGCTCACGCCACGCTCCCCTCGGGCTCACTCTGGGCTCTCTTCAGGCTCAGGGCTCACTCCACGCTCCCCTCGGGCTCTGGACCCCCCTGGGGCCCACTCTGGGCTGCCCTCAGGCTCGCTGCTCATGGCTCACTCCATGCTCCCCTTGGGCTTGCTCTGGGCTCACTCCACACTCCACTTGGGCTTGCTTCTGGCTCCCCTCGGGCACTGGACCCCCTGGGGCTTGCTCTGGGCTCCCCTCAGGCTCAGGGCTCACGCCATGTGCCCCTCGGGCTCGCTCCTGGCTCCCCTCGGGCACTGGACCCCCTGGGGCTTGCTCTGGGCTCCCCTCAGGCTCAAGGCACACTCCACGCTCCCCTCAGGCTCGCTCTGGGCTCTCTTCAGGCTCCTGGCTCACTCTGGGCTCCCCTCAGGCTCACTCTGGGCTCCCCTCAGGCTCAGGACCTCCCTGGGGCCCACTCCGGGCTCCTCTCAGGCTCGCTGCTCGTGGCTCACTCCATGCTCCCCTTGGGCTTGCTCTGGGCTTGCTCCTGGTTCACTCCATGCTCCTCTCGAGCTCAGGGCTCCCCTCAGGCTCGCTTCTGGCTCACTCCACGCTCATTCCACATTCCCCTCAGGCTCTGGACTCCCCTCAGGCATGTTCCACGCTCCCCTTGGGCTTGCTCCAGGCTACCCTCAGGCTCTGCACCCACCTGGGGCTCGCTCCAGGCTCCCCTCAGGATTGCTCTGGGCCTGCTCCAGGCTCCCCTCAGGCTCAGGGCTCGCTCCAGGTTTGCTCCTGGCTCACTCCACACTCCTCTTGGGCTCAGGGCTCCGCTCAGGCTCGCTCCTGGCTCACTCCACACTCCTCTTGGGCTCAGGGCTCCGCTCAGGCTCACTCTGGGCTCCCCTCAGGCTCAGGACCTCCCTGGGGCCCATTCCGGGCTCCTCTCAGGCTCGCTGCTCGTGGCTCACTCCATGCTCCCCTTGGGCTTGCTCTGGGCTCGCTCCTGGCTCACTCCACACTCCTCTTGGGCTCACGGCTCCCCTCAGGCTCGCTCCTGGCTCACTCCACACACCTCTTGGGCTCACGGCTCCCCTCAGGCTCGCTCCTGGCTCACTCCACACTCCTCTTGGGCTCACGGCTCCCCTCAGGCTTGCTCCTGGCTCATTCCACGCTCCCCTCGGGCTCAGGGCTCCCCTCAGGCTCTGGACTCCCCTCAGGCTCGCTCCTGGCTCGCTCCATGCTCCCCTCGGGCTCTGGACTCCCCTCAGGCTCGCTCCACACTCCCCTCGGGCTCGCGCCTGGCTCGCTCCACACTCCCCTCGGGCCCTGGACTCCCCTCAGGCTCGCGCCTGGCTCGCTCCACACTCCTCTCGGGCCCTGGACTCCCCTCAGGCTCGCGCCTGGCTCGCTCCACGCTCCCCTCGGGCCCTGGACTCCCCTCAGGCTCGCGCCTGGCTCGCTCCACACTCCCCTCGGGCCCTGGACTCCCCTCAGGCTCGCGCCTGGCTCGCTCCACACTCCCCTCGGGCCCTGGACTCCCCTCAGGCTCGCGCCTGGCTCGCTCCACGCTCCCCTCGGGCCCTGGACTCCCCTCAGGCTCGCTCCTGGCTCGCTCCACGCTGCCCTCGGGCCCTGGACTCCCCTCAGGCTCGCTCCTGGCTCGCTCCACGCTCCTCTCGGGCCCTGGACTCCCCTCGGGCTCGCTCCTGGCTCACTCCACGTTGCCCTCGGGCTCTGGACTCCCCTCAGGCTCGCTCCTGGCTCACTCCACGTTGCCCTCGGGCTCTGGACTCCCCTCAGGCTCGCTCCTGGCTCGCTCCACGCTGCCCTTGGGCTCTGGACTCCCCTCAGGCTCGCTCCTGGCTCGCTCCACACTCCCCTCGGGCCCTGGACTCCCCTCAGGCTCGCTCCTGGCTCGCTCCACGCTCCCCTCGGGCTCTGGACTCCCCTCAGGCTCGCTCCTGGCTCGCTCCATGCTCCTCTCGGGCCCTGGACTCCCCTCAGGCTCGCTCCACGCTGCCCTCGGGCCCTGGACTCCCCTTGGGCTCACTCCTGGCTCGCTCCACACTGCCCTCGTCCCTTTGAGCCACGAAGGGGACAGCAGCCCCAGACAGACCAACCAGCCACCGCATTAGCACACAGTGCTGAGCCAGAGGCCGCAACCCCGCTCCCAACACATTCCACCACCTCCTTCCAGCCCAAACCCCAACGCGGCGCCGGACGAAGCTCGGCGCCGCCCGCCCTCGCACCCCACGGGTTGGCTTTGTTCTACTGGGAGAGGATAGTTACACATCAGGCGATTTTACAGGAGGCTCTTCTACTTTGACGGGCGGCTCGACCGGCTTCTGCTCTTCCTCCTGCAAGTCAAGTCGAGGGGGGGGGGTCAGGTGGTCAAAACTCCGCACGGACGAGCAAGAGAAACACCCCAGCGGGGACAGCGTTTTGGGTTCTCGCTGGCAATTCAGCCTGCACGGACCCACCGACGTCCCCGTTTCACTTGCCCCCCCGGTCTGCAGCAAGAAGCGCTCCCAGGCTCAGCCCGCCCCGGTTTGGACACGGTTTTCCCACAAGGTCTGGGCCTCGGGACGCTCAGGAGCCGAGCGAGATGTTCTCCGAGCGGCGCTCGACGCCCAGCGCGACTCCGGGAAGGCCCGCCCCGCGCCCACCCCCGACGGCCGGAAGGATCGGCTTCCGCCGGTGTTTCAAGCACAACGCGCTTTCCGGGGTCGGATCTCCACGCCTCCCTCGGGACAAACTCCCACAGGCCACGCAGCGCGCGCCCGGCGCTCTCCGGCCACCGGCTGGGAGACGGTTTCCCTACGCATCCCTTCCCGCAACCCACGGCGGGCTCCAGCCGCGGCTGCCGTTCCGCTGGGGATAAAAAAACCCCCACCCACTGGGCGAGGGGGCGCCAATCCCGCTGAACGGGGCCGGAAGGACCCCCGCCCTCAGCCGGCGGCGACGTCAAGCCCTCGGCGTGGCGGGATTTACACCCGACGAGGGGGCAGCGGCGGGGACCGGCCGGTTCCTCGCGCGGCGAACCCACCAAATCCCCCGAGCGGGACGGGCCCCCCCCCTCCCCCCGCCAGATTTACCTCTATCTCTTCTCCCAGGACATCTTCTTCGTTCGCTTCTTCTTCAGCTGGAGGACGAAACGAGAGCGCGACTGCGGCGGCGCGTTACCTCAGCGCCGCCTCCGGCCTCCCGGCGCCCCCCCAGGACGGCGGCGCTCGGGCAAGCGGGATGCCGAGGTCGAAACCCGCCTGCCTCCTCCCCGCTGAGGACCCCGGCGATGGGGACCCCCCCCCTCTCCCGGGGCACCCACCGTGTTCCTCCAGGTAGGCCTGGAGCCTGTTGATCAGATCCTGCTTGTTGCCTTTGGCTTCCAGGCCACGGGCCAGGCACTCCTGCTTCAGCTCAGCCAACTGGAACAGGAGGAGAGGCTTCGTTAGCGCGGGGGCTTCGTTAGCGCCGCAACAAACCAACCAGCAACGACACCGGCGGCTTTTAAACAGCCTGTAAACGCGGCGATTCGCTTTTTTAGCCCCCCCCCCCCTCCCCGCTGACCTCCCGCACCAGCCGCGGTGCCGCACCCCCGGGTTTCACCCGGGATAACCCGGCTGTCGCCCCCCAGCGCCTGTCACCGGCCGGGCCAGCCCCGGGGGGGGGGGGGGGGGCTGCAGGGGCACCCCCGGGGGGCAGCAGCGAGGAGGCGGCTCCCAGGGTATGAGGGGTGACCACCCAGGCCCCACGCGAGGCCGAGGGGGGGGGGACCCTCCCGGGACAGTCCCCAGGGCCTGGAGGGGTGGCCGGGGGCAGCGGGGCCTCGGGGAGCGCCTCGGGGGGGGCTCCCGGCCTCGGGGGGCGTCTCCCGGCCTCGGGGGGAGCGTCTCCCGGCCTCGGGGGGAGCGGGGACTCGGGGGGGGTCTCCCGGCCTCGGGGGGCGCCTCGGGGGGGGCTCCCGGCCTCGAGGTGGGGGCTCCCGGCCCCGGGGTGGGGGAGGCTCGAGGGGGGGGCTCCCGGCCTCGGGGGGCAGCAGGGCCTCGGGGGGGGGGGGCTCCCGGCCTCGGGGACGCGCCCGCCGCCCCCGCAGGCAGCGGACACGGGCAGCGGCAGGCGCTGACCCCCGCCCCGGGGGCGCTCCCGGTGCGGCCGAGGCGGCGGAACCCCGGAGCCCCCCCGCTGCCCCCCAGCCCCGCGCCGGGCCGCGGCCTTCCCCCGTGAGGGCCCCGCTACGGGAGCCCGAGGCCGGTACCTTCAGCTTATGGAGCTCCACAGTCTCCGCCGCCATCTTGTCGCCCCCGCAGCCCGTTACCAGCCCCGCCCCCGCCGACAACCTATTAGCCAATCAGCGCCTTCCTTCCTGAACCGGCGTGTTCCAACATCGCCCCTCACCACTGGTCAATCCGTCCCCGCGCCTTCCGCTCACTATTGGCCTATCAGCGCGCGAGGGGCGGGGAGACGCCGAGCTTCGGGCGGGGCGACGCTGAGCGACGGGGGAAGCGACCAATAGAAGCAGGGAACCGCTGCGAAGCGACCAATGGGAGCGAGACGGCGGGATGCACCAACTTCCTGGAGACGAGCCGGGGGCGGGCAGGGTCCTGGCAACGGCCGCGGCGCCGCCGGGTGGGCCGAGGGGGCTGCGAGGGGCCGTGCCGGGCCGGGCCGTGCCGTGAGTGCAGCGGGCGCACCCCGCCCCGGGAAGGGCCGTATTGCCCCGGAGGGGGGGGGGGGATCCGTGATCGTTTCCCGGCCCCGCGCGTGTGGGGGGTCACGGGCGGGGGTCTCCTTGGCACGGGGAGGGGGGGTCTCCCTGGCACACGGGGGGGCGGTCTCCCTGGCATGGGGGCGGGGGTCTCCCTGGCACACGGGGGGGGGCGGGGTCTCCCTGGCAGGTGGGCGGTCTCCTTGGCACGGAGAGGAGGGTCTCCCTGGCATGAGGGGGGAGGGGTCTCCCTGGCACGGGGCTGGGGTCTCCCTGGCGGGTGGGGGGTCTCCCTGGCATGGAGAGGAGGGTCTCCCTGGTGGGTGGGGGGTCTCCCTGGCATGAGGGGGGAGGGGTCTCCCTGGCAGGTGGGGGGGTCTCCCTGGCGTGAGGGGGGAGGGGTCATCTCCCTGGCATGGGGCTGGGGTCTCCCTGGCATGGTGGGGGGTCTCCCTGGCACCGGGCTGGGTTCTCCCTGGCACAGGGCAGAGGGTCTACCTGGCGCACGGGGCTGGGGTCTCCCGGGGGGGGTGGGTGGGTGGGCAGTCTCCCTGGCACGGGGCTGGGGTCTCCCTGGCACGGAGAGGAGGGTCTCCCTGGCGGGGGGGGCAGTCTCCCTGGCACAAGGGCGGGGGTCTCCCTGGCGGGTGGGGGGTCTCCCTGGCATGGGGCTGGGGTCTCCGTGGCATGGTGGGGGGTCTCCCTGCATGGGGGAGGGTCTCCCTGGCACAAGGGCGGGGGTCTCCCTGGCACGGGGCTGGGGTCTCCCTGGCAGGTGGGGGGTCTCCCTGGCACATGGGGCTGGGGTCTCCCAGGGGGGGTGGGCAGTCTCCCTGGCATGGAGGGGGTCTCCCTGGCGGGTGGGGGGTCTCCCTGGCACACGGGGCTGGGGTCTCCCTGGCAGGTGGGGGGTCTCCCTGGCACATGGGGCTGGGGTCTCCCAGGGGGGGTGGGCAGTCTCCCTGGCATGGAGGGGGTCTCCCTGGCGGGTGGGGGGTCTCCCTGGCACACGGGGCTGGGGTCTCCCGGGGGGGGTGGGCAGTCTCCCTGGCACGGGGCTGGGGTCTCCCTGGCACGGAGGGGGTCTCCCTTTGTTCCCGGGGGCGGGGGGGGCCGGGGGGGATGCAGCTCCTTTTCTCCTCGCCGTGGCGGCGCTGCCCGTGGGGCCGGGACACGGGGCGGGGAACTGGGGCTGCGTTGGGGTTACGGCCGGGGTGTCGCGGGGCCCCGCCGGGAGCCCTGACCGCCCTGGGGATCGCAGGGATTCGGGCCAAGCCCCGAGGGGAGCAGGATGAACGTCGGCGTGGCGCACAGCGAGGTGAACCCCAACACGCGGGTGATGAACAGCCGCGGCGTCTGGCTGGCGTACGTCGTCTCCGTGGGAGTCCTGCACGTCGTGCTCCTCAGCATCCCCTTCTTCAGCGTTCCCGTCGTCTGGACGCTCACCAACATCCTGCACAACCTGGTCAGCCCCTCCTCGGCCGCCCCAACCGGCTCCGGGGGCCGCGCTGGGGGGCGGCGGCGGCGGGTGGAACGGCCCCGGCTCGGGAAACAGCAGGAGGGCCGCAAAGCGCCGCCCGGCGTGGGGTCGGAACCCCTCGGCCGCTCGGAGCGAGGCCGGAGGGGGCCACGGGGGTGCTGCGAGGGCTGGAGCCCCCCCTGCCGTGGGGACGGGCTGGGGGAGTTGGGGGGTTCAGCCTGGAGAAGGGAAGCTCCGGGGAGACCTCAGAGCCCCTTCCAGTGCCTGGGGGGGCTGCAGGAGAGCTGGGGGGGCTTTCCCAAGGGCAGGGAGTGACAGGACAAGGGGTGACAGGTTTAACCGGGAAGAGGGAGATGGAGATGGGCCATCAGGAAGGAATTCTTCCCACAGAGGGTGGGGGGCACTGGGACAGGTTCCCAGAGAAGCTGTGGGTGCCCCATCCCTGGGAGTGCCCAAGGCCAGGCTGGATGAGGCTGGGAGCACCCTGGGGGGGTGGGGGGTGTCCCTGCCCGTGGCGGGGGGGGGCGCTGGATGATATTTAAGGCCCTTTCCCAGCCAGCCCATTCCATGATTGTAACCTGCAGGTCATGTACCTGCTGCTGCACACGGTGAAGGGGACCCCCTTCGAGACCCCAGACCAGGGCAAGGATCGCCTCCTCACGCACTGGGAGCAGATAGACTACGGGACGCAGTGCACCTCCTCGCGCAAGTTCCTCAGCATCTCCCCGGTGGTGCTGTGAGCGGGGGGCTCGGGGGGGTGTCTAGGGCGGGCGGTGGGACCCCCAGGGCTTCTATCAGCAGGGCCGGCTGCTGAGGCTGGGGGCTGGGGGCTGGGGGGGGGTGGTGTTCCCCAATTGCGAGGAATCCCCGGCGAGACCCCCGAAACCGGCCGTGGGGGGGGGGGTTGGGAGCGACGCAGAGCTCACCCCGGGGTCTCCGCCCCGGCAGGTACCTCCTCACCAGCTTCTACACCAAGTACGACCCCGCGCACTTCGTCGTCAACACGGCCTCCCTGCTCAGCGTCCTGCTGCCCAAGCTGCCCCAGTTCCACGGCGTCCGCCTCTTCGGCATCAACAAGTACTGAAGCCCCGGGGCTTCCAGGAGCCGGGGCACGGAGGGGACGCCGGGGGACGGAGGGGACACCGGGGGACGGAGGGGACACCGGGGGACGGAGGGGACACCGGGGGACGGAGGGGAGACACCGGGGGATGAAGGGGACACCGGGGGATGAAGGGGACACTGGGGGATGGAGAGGGGACAACGGAGGGGAGATGCCAGAGGACGGAGAGGGGATGCTGGGGGACGGAGAGGGGACAGAGGGGGACGGAGGGGACGCCGGGGGACGGAGGGGACACCGGGGGATGGAGGGGACGCTGGAGGATGGAGGGGAGACACCGGGGGACGGAGGGGACACCGGGGGATGAAGGGGACACTGGGGGATGGAGAGGGGACGCCGGGGGATGGAGGGGACACCGGAGGATGGAGGGGAGACACCGGGGGACGGAGGGGACACCGGGGGATGAAGGGGACACCGGGGGATGGAGGGGACACTGGGGGATGGAGAGGGGACGCTGGGGGATGGAGGGGACACCGGGGGACGGAGAGGGGACAACAGAGGGGAGATGCCAGAGGACGGAGGGGGGATGCTGGGGGACGGAGAGGGGACAGAGGGGGATGGAGAGGGGACACCGGGGGATGAAGGGGACACCGGAGGATGGAGGGGGGATGCCGGGGGACGAAGGGGACACCGGGGGACGGAGAGGGGACAGAGGGGAGACGCCAGGGGACAGAGAGGGGGCACTGGGGGATGGAGAGGGGACGACGGAGGGGAGATGCCAGGGGACAGAGAGGGGACACCGGGGGACGGAGAGGGGACACCGGGGGAAGGAGAGGGGACGCAGGGGACGGAGAGGGGACGCTGGGGGACGGAGAGGGGACACCAGGGGACAGAGAGGGGACACTGGGGGATGGAGGGGAGACGCTGGGGGATGGAGAGGGGACGCCGGGGGAGCTGGTTGGCAAGCAGGGGTGAGGCAGGAGGAGGGCCGGGCTCCGGGCAGGACCGGGCTCGGGGCAGGACCGGGCTCCGGCTTTTCCCCGGCGTTTTAGCGAGGCGTCTCCGGCTCAGAGGAGCTCCCCGCTGGGGTTTTCTCTCCGAGAGGAGCGGCGCGGGGCCAGCAGCCGCGTGGCACGTACGCGTTTCCTTTGAGCTAACCTGCCGAAAGCGCCGACGGTGGGGGGGGGGGGGGCAAAGCGCCCGCCTACGCCCCCCTTCCTCCTCAGGTTTTCTACGTTCCCACTATAATAAAGAACTTAGAAGCCACCCGAGCGGCCTCCCGGGGGTGGGACCGGCCGCCTCGTTCCCTGCACAGCCCGGCCTTCTCAAACCACGCGGTACGGCGAGAGGGAAGAGGTGCGTTACCGTTTAAATCCCAGCTTTTCCGGACTGGGAGCACCCGAGAAGGTGAGCGGAATGGCACCGGGGCGGCCGCACGGGGCGGCCCGCAAGATTTCAGCCGCTCCGCCGCAGCTCCTGTGCCCCCCGGCCCCCAGCGCTAAGGGAGGGGGACGGGGGTCCCCGAAGCGGCGTTCAGGCAGGAAAAGCCGGGGCGGTGACACCGGGGCGGTGACGCCCGGGGTCCCGGCTGGGCCGCGCCGCCAGGAGCAGGGGCGAAGCGTTAATGCCGGGGCCGCGGGTGTCGAGGAATCGATCCGTAGGAGCGAGGAAGGAACAAGCTGCTTCCAAAAAAAAAAAAAAAATAGCTGAACTGTGCTGGCCGAGCCTGTCCGGTGGCAGCTCCGTCCCTCCGGAGCACCTCCAGCCCTCCAGAGCAGAGCGGCTCCAGCCCTCTGGAGCACCTCCAGCCCTCCAGAGCAGAGTGGCTCCAGCCCTCTGGAGCACCTCCAGCCTTCCAGAGAAGCTCCGTCCCTCCGGAGCAGAGCACCCCCAGCCCTCCGGGGAGGCTCCATGTCTCCAGAGCGGCTCCAGCCCTTCTCCGGAGCTCTGTCCCTCCAGAGTGGCTCCAGCCCTCTGGAGAAGCTCCCTCCCTCCAGAGCAGAGAGGTTCCAGCCCTCCGGAGAGGCTCCATGTCTGTCTCCAGAGCGGCTCCAGCCCGTCTCTGAACCTCCGTCCCTCTGGAGCAGCTCCAGCCCTCCAGAGAGGTTCCATCTCTCCAGAGCAGCTCCAGCCCTCCGGAGCAGAGCGGCTCCATCTCTCCAGGGCGGAACGGCTCCCTCCTTCCAGAGCAGCTCCAGCCCTCCGGAGCGGTTCCAGCCCTCCGGAGAGGCTCCATGTCTCCAGAGTGGCTCCAGCCCTTCTCTGAACCTCCAGCCCTCCGGAGCAGAGCAGCTCCAGCCCTCTGGAGAGGTTACATCCCTCTGGAGCGGTTCCAGCCCTCCGGAGCAGAGCGGTTCTATCCATCCGGAGAGGTTCCAGCCCTCCAGAGTGGCTCCATCCCTCCAGAGCGGAACAACTCCATCCCGCCAGAACGGCTCTCGCCCCCCGGAGCAGCTCCCTCCCTCCGGAGCGGCTCCAGCCCTCTGGAGTGGTTCCAGCCCTCCGGAGCAGAGTGGTTCTAGCCCTCCAGAGAGGTTCCATCTCTCCAGAGCAGCTCCAGCCCTCCGGAGCAGAGCGGCTCCATCTCTCCAGGGCGGAACAGCTCCCTCCCTCCAGAGCAGCTCCAGCCCTCCGGAGCGGTTCCAGCCCTCCAGAGAGGCTCCATGTCTCCAGAGTGGCTCCAGCCCTTCTCTGAACCTCCAGCCCTCCGGAGCAGAACAGCTCCAGCCCTCTGGAGAGGTTACATCCCTCCGGAGCAGTTCCAGCCCTCCGGAGCAGAGCGGTTCTATCCATCCGGAGAGGTTCCAGCCCTCCAGAGTGGCTCCATCCCTCCAGAGCGGCTCCATCCCTCCAGAGCAGAACAGCTCCAGCCCTCTGGAGAGGTTACATCCCTCTGGAGTGGTTCCAGCCCTCCAGAGTGGCTCCATCTCTCCAGAGCGGAACAACTCCATCCCGCCAGAACGGCTCTCGCCCCCCGGAGCAGCTCCCTCCCTCCGGAGCGGCTCCATCCCTCTGGAGTGGTTCCAGCCCTCCGGAGCAGAGTGGTTCTAGCCCTCCAGAGAGGTTCCAGCCCTCCAGAGCGGCTCCATCTCTCCAGAGCGGAACAGCTCCATCCCTTTGGAGCAGCTCACGCCCGCCGGAGCGGCTCCAGCCCTCCGGAGAGGTTCCAGCCCTCTGGAGCAGAGCAGCTCCCTCCCTCCGGAGCGGCTCCATCCCTCTGGAGTGGTTCCAGCCCTCCGGAGCAGAGTGGTTCTAGCCCTCCAGAGAGGTTCCAGCCCTCCAGAACGGAACAGCTCCATCCCTTTGGAGCAGCTCACGCCCGCCGGAGCGGCTCCAGCCCTCTGGAGAGGTTCCAGCCCTCCGGAGCAGAGCAGCTCCCTCCCTCCAGAGCGGCTCCAGCCCTCCGGAGCGGCTCCAGCCCTCCGGAGCGGCTCCATCTCTCCAGAGCGGAACAACTCCATCCCTTTGGAGCAGCTCACGCCCTCCGGAGCGGCTTCTGCCCCCCGGAGCGGCTCCATCCCTCCGGAGCAGAGCAGCTCCATCCCTCCGGAGCGGCTCCAGCCCTCTGGAGAGGTTCCATCCCTCCGGAGCGGCTCCCGCCCCCCCAGAGCTGCCAGAGGCATCACCTGATGGTTTACAATAACCCTGAAGGGACTCGGTGGCCGGTGGGTCCGTCCAACCCGGCCCCCCGCCTCCCCCCGCCACGCCACGCCCTTCGGCGCGGCTCCCGCCGCCGCGGCTCGCGCCCCCCGCTCGCGCCCCCCGCTCGCTCGGAGATACAGAGAGTTTCAGGGTTGGTTTTTTTTTTTTAAAAGGGGGAAAAAAAAAAAAGAAAAATAGACTTTTTTTTATTCAAAGAGCCCTTTTCGCGGCCGGCAAAGCGCCGCTTCAGCGCTGGAACGGCCGGCGCACCTTCTTCCGCCTCTTGTGCTTCGCCTCGCCCTTGGGGACAGCCCCCTCCGGCCTCGGGGACTCCCCGGGGGGGGCCGCTGCCCCCGGGGGCGCGGGGAAGGGGCTCCCGGGCGCCATCCCGGAGCCCCCCTGAAAAACGCGGGCGAAGAAGTCCTGGAGGTCGGCGGCCGAGGCCGGGCTGCCCTTGGAGGTGCCCCTGGGGGAGAGGGGAAGCATGGGAATCTGGAGCCCCCCCACCCCCAGGATGGGGTTTGGGCCCCGACCGGTACCAATCACCCCCCGAACCGGGACCGACCTCTGCCGCCCAGCGCTCCTGGAGCCGAAGGAGATGTGGTAGGGCACGCGGTGGGTGTCCGGCGAGATGCCCACGCGCTGGCAACCGGCCCACTCTGCCCAGAGACCACCGGTCACGTCGCCCACCCCTCGCCAGGAAGGGGGGGGCCGAAGGGCGCGACCGGCGGCACCCGCTTGGCTCTGGGGGGGGTGGGGGAGTGGGGAGGGGGCTGCGGGCCGCGGCACCCACCGGTGATGTCGTAGATCTTGCCGTCCATCATGGCGAAGTAGGTGATCTTCAGCCCCAACAGGCTGGACTCGGCCCAGAAATCCCCCTCCTCGGCGGGGTGCAGCCCCCCGCACTCCGCGCAGTAACGGGCGCTGAGGGGGTCTCGTTCCATCTCGAACCTCCTTGCGGGGCGAAACCCGGGAGCGCGTTTGACACCCCCCCCGTCCCCCGGCGGGAAGCCGATCACCCCCTCCTCATGTCGGGGGGACCCCCCCCGCGCCCCCCCCCTCACCCGAGGGCCCAGAAATCCCCCTCCTCCTGTCGGGGGGACCCCCCCTGCGCCCCCCCCTCACCCAAGGGCCCAGAAATCCCCCTCCTCGGTGGGGTGCAGCCCCCCGCGCCCCCCCCACCCCACCCAAGGGCCCAGAAATCCCCCTCCTCGTGTCGGGGGGATCCCCTGCGCCCCCCCCTCACCCAAGGGCCCAGAAATCCCCCTCCTCGTGTCGGGGGGACCCCCCCGCGCCCCCCCCCCCTCTCACCCAAGGGCCCAGAAATCCCCCTCCTCGTGTCGGGGGGACCCCCCCGCGCCCCCCCCTCACCCAAGGGCCCAAAAATCCCCCTCCTCGGCGGGGTGCAGCCCCCCGCGCCCCCCCCCTCACCCAAGGGCCCAGAAATCCCCCTCCTCGTGTCGGGGGGACCCCCCCGCGCCCCCCCCTCTCACCCAAGGGCCCAGAAATCCCCCTCCTCGGTGGGGTGCAGCCCCCCACGCCCCCCCCCCTCACCCAAGGGCCCAGAAATCCCCCTCCTCGGCGGGGTGCAGCCCCCCACGCCCCCCCCCCTCACCCAAGGGCCCAGAAATCCCCCTCCTCGGCGGGGTGCAGCCCCCCATGCCCCCCCCCCTCACCCAAGGGCCCAGAAATCCCCCTCCTCGGTGGGGTGCAGCCCCCTGCGCCCCCCCCCCTCTCACCCAAGGGCCCAGAAATCCCCCTCCTCGTGTCGGGGGGACCCCCCCCCGCGCCCCCCCCTCACCCGAGGGCCCACCTGTGCTTCCCCCGGCACTTGCTGCACATCATGGTGTTCATGGCTTCCTTCAGGTCGTCCTGCAGCCGGCTCAGGAACTCGCCCACCGACCTCCTCAGCTCGCTCTCCGCCGTCCGTTTCCTGCGGGAAGGAAGGAAATCGGGGATCAGACCTCAATTCTGGGGGTGGGCTCACACCCACACCCCCCTCCCCGCTCACCCTGGCTCACATCTCGTACTCCTTCCTCCTCTCCGGGCTGCTGACCATGTCCCAGCCCGCCCGCAGCACCTTGAACGCCGCCTCCGCCCTCGGGTGCTCGTTCTTGTCCGGGTGGACCTGGCAGGAGCGGGGAGACCTCAGCGCCGGGGGGCTGGGGCGGGCGGGGTGGGGGGACACACAGCCCACAGCCCCCTCCCCACCCCTCCCGCCACGTACCAGCACGGCCAGCCGCCGGTAGGCCTTCTTCAGCTCCGCGTCCGACGCCGTTGCCTCCGCTCCCAGCACCTGGAAGGGGTTCAGCTCCTCCTCGGGCACCTCGGCCATGGCCAGCAACCGGGTCACCTCCTCCCCGCAGCCGGGTCCCGTCCCGCCCCGCCGCGTACCGGGTGTCGCCGTTTCCCCCGTCCCACCCCCCCGGTTGGTCCAGGGGGGAATCCCTCCTTTCTGCAGCCAGTCCCGGAGGTACCGACAGGTCCGGTTCTCCCTGAGGAACCCCCACGTCCTCCGGAGCGCGGTCAGCGGTTCCGGTAACGCGGCGACCCACCGGTCGGCGGCGGCGGCGCCCAGGCGGCAGCAGAACCGGAGGGTTCCCAGGAGCAGCACGAGGAGGAGCAGCAGGAACGCGCAGACCGTCCACAGCAACCGGACGCCGAACCCCGCCCCGACCCGCAGCCACCGGGCCGCCCGCCCCGCCCCGCTCCGCGCCCGCCGCCCCCAGCCCCGCAGCCCCAGCCGGCAGCGGGAGCACAGCAGCCGCCCCCCCGCCTCCGCCCCCGGGCCCCGGTAACCGGGCGGCTCCTCCGCCGCTTGGCTCCCGGTCCCGCGGCTCCCCTTCCGCGCCGGCCGGTGCCGCCTGCCCCCGCCGCCGTCCTCCCCCTCCCTGGGGGCCGAACGCCTCGGCCGCCTCCGCGGTCTCCGCGGCCCCTTGGCCGCTCCGGCCCAGCCGGCACCGTCCTCCTCGCCCTCCTCCCGCCCCCGGGGCACCGGGCCGGCCCGGTTGCGACAGGCGATGCCGCAGGATCCGTCCCGCCGCTCGGCCGCGGGGCTCGGGGGGGCGGCCGGTTCCCCCCGGCAGCGGCACCCGGGACCGCCGGGGCTCAGGAACGGCAAATCCTCGTCGTCCTCGTCCTCCGGCCCGGTGCCCGGTTGCCGACCGCAGCTCCCGTTCCAGGTAGCGCTGCCGCCCCCGTTCCCGGGGGGTTCCCGGCTCCGACCGGGGCCGTCGCCTCCTTCCGCCGCGGCCGCTTCCCGGTACCGGGGCGGCTCCATCCCGGCGGCGCCGCTGACCCGGGCCGGGCCTAGGTCACGGCCATCCTGCCGGGTCCTGGCAGCGGGAGCAGAGTCAGCGCAGCCCCGAACCGGCACCGGGACCCCCCCCCCGACCGGCCCGGCGACCCCCGGGAACCCGCCCGCCCCCCCCCCGGGGAGGCCGCCAGGCCCATTTCAGGGGATTTCGCCCCAAAAACGCTTCCCGGCGGCCCCCCCCCCCGCACCGGGGGGGCGAAGCGGGGGTGTGCGGGGACTCACCGCGCCGCTGCCGGTCGGGGGGGGGGTCGCCGCCACCTCCCACCCCCCCCCGGGGTCCCTCACCCGCCTCACTTCCGCCTTCCGCCCGCCGCCACCACCCACTTCCGGGGGGCGTGGCCTGGCGCCGGCGCGTCGCCCCCCTCCTCCGCCCGAGCCCCGCCCCTTAAAGGGGCCGCGCTCCGAACCCCCCGGCCGCCCCACGGGGACCCCGCCCCGCGCCCCAAAGCGCCGGACACCCCCCCCCCGCGTGTCCGGCCCCACCGGAGAGCCCCTGCCCCGGAGAGCCCCCCCCGCCCCGCTCCCGGCGGAGTCTCGGCTCCGTGGCCCGGACGGGCCCCACGGCGACCCCCGGCACCGGCCGCGACGGGTGAGTCCGGGGCGGGGCGGGGGCGGCGGGACCCGGCGGCGCCCCCCGGGGTCCTCCCGCCGCGGCCCCAGCGCCCCCGGTTCAGTGTCCCCAGTGCTCCCAGTTCAGTGTCCCCAGCGCCCCCAGCTTCCCTTCCCAGTGCTCCCAGTTCAGTGTCCCCAATGCTCCCAGTTCCCACTCCCAGTGCTCCCAGTTCGCACTCCCAGTGCTCCCAGCTCCCCTTCCCAGTGCTCCCAGTTCAGTGTCCCCAGCGCCCCCAGCTCCCCAGTGCTCCCAGTTCAGTGTCCCCAGTAGCTCCCAGTTCTCACTCCCAGTGCTCCCAGTTCAGTGTCCCCATTGCTCCCAGTTCCCGCTCCCAGCGCCCCCGGTTCAGTGTCCCCAGTGCTCCCAGTTCCCATTCCCAGTGCCCCCAGTTCCCCTTCCCAGTGCTTCCAGTTCAGTGTCCCCAGTAGCTCCCAGTTCCCCCTCCCAGTGCTCCCAGTTCAGTGTCCCCAATGCTCCCAGTTCCCACTCCCAGTGCTCCCAGTTCAGTGTCCCCAGTAGCTCCCAGTTCCCCCTCCCAGTGCTCCCAGTTCAGTGTCCCCAGCAGGGGCAGAGCTGGGGGGGGCACAGCCGGGGGGCAGAGCTGGGGGTCACGGCTGGGTCTCTCTTGGGGGGCCAGGCAGGCACACGGTGAGGGGCTTTGCAGGGAGATGGTGGGGGATGAGGAGAGGGGCACAGCCGGGGGGCACAGCCGGGGGGCACAGCCGGGGGGCATCAGAAGAAGGGATGGCACAGGGGATGCCATGGGGCACAGCTGTGGGGCGCAGCCATGGGGACAGCACAGGGGACGCCATAGGGACAGCACAGGGGACACCGTGGGGCGCAGCCACGGGGCAGCACAGGGGAAGCCGTGGGGTACATCTGTGGGGCACAGCCACGGGGACAGCACAGGGGACGCTGTGGGGCACAACCACGGGGACAGCCATGGGGACGCCGTGGGGCACAGCCCCCGGGTGACACCCCCACACCCCCGCCGGGCTCCCGCTGCTTCAGGGCCGTCAAGTTCCCCTCGGGGCTGCTCCTGGGCCCCCCCATCCTCCTCCTCCCGCGCTGGACGCTCCACTGGGGCCGGCCGCCGGGGCTACCACCGGCCACGGCAGCGCTGACCGCGCCGGCGCTACCGCCCAGCCCCCGGGTACCGGCGGGCACTACCTCGGGCCCGGCGTTGGCCGGAGGCGCTGACCATCCCGGCCGGGACCGTTCTGGGTTCCGGCGTCGGCGTCACTTGCGCCGATTCTTGGGTCGCGCCGGCGGTGCCGCTCCATTGGCCCAGTTGGGTCGTGCCGGCGCCCTGTTGGCCCGGTTGGGTCGCGCCGGCCGTGCCGCCCCGTTGGCCCGGATGGGTCGCGCCAGCCGTGCCACCCCGTTGGCCCGGATGGGTCGCGCCGGCCACGCCGCCCCGTTGTCCCGGTTGGGTCGCGCCGGCACCTCGTCGGCCCGGTTGGGTCGTGCCGGCGGTGCCGCCCCGTTGGCGCGGTTGGGTCATGCCGGTGCCCTGTTGGCCTGGTTGGGTCGCGCCGGCCACGCCGCCCCGTTGGGTCGTGCCGGCGGTGCCGCCCTGTTGGGTCGTGCCGGCGGCGCCACCGCGTTGGCCCGGTTGGGTCGTGCCGGTGCCCCGTTGGCCTGGTTGGGTCGCGCTGGCCACGCCGCCCCGTCATGCCGGCGGTGCTGCTCTGTCGGCCCAGTTGGGTCGCGCCGGCGCCCCGTTGGCCCGGCTGGGTCGTGCCGGTGGCGCTGCCCCGTTGGCCCGGCTGGGTCGTGCCAGCGCTCCGTCGGCCCGGTTGGGTCGCGGCTGCGGTGCCGCCCCGTTGGCCCGGTTGGGTCGTGCCGGCGGCGTGGCCGGCGCTCGGGCTCTCGGCTGTCCCGATCCGGTGGGAGGTGACGGCCGACGGTGAGCGCTGGGGGGGGCGTGTGGGGGGTTGGGGGTCCCGCCGCCGCGCTCCTGGGACACGAGGGGGGGGGGTTGGCTCACCCTGTGTCTCCAAAGGGGGTGGGTGATGGGGTGAGGACCACCCCCAGTGCCCCCGTTGGTAGCAGGAGGGGTCTGGCTGCCCCTGCCCAGCCGCCCCGGCCCCTGGGGGGGGGGGATGCTCAGGGGACACCCCCATCCATTGGTGGGGGTGCAGGGGAACCCCCAACCCCTGGAGGGGGGGAGCAGGGGACCCCCCATGGGACCCCCCTCAACCCCCTGTGGGGGCACAGCGGACCCCCAACCCCTGGAGGTGCCACAGGGGAGCCCCCAACCCTTGGGGGGGGGCGCAGGGGACCCCCAAAGGGATCCCCCAACCCCTGGAGGGGCCACACGGGACCTCCCAACCCTTGGGGGGGCACAGGGGACCCCCAAAGGGACCCCCCAACCCCTGGAGGGGCCACAGGGGACCCCCCAACCCTTAGGGGGGGCACAGGGGACCTCCAAAGGGACCCCCCAACCCCTGGAGGGGCCACAGGGGACACTCAAACCCCTGGAGGGGGGCACAGGGGACCCCCAAAGGGACCCCCCAACCCTTGGGGGGGGCACAGGGGACCCCCAAAGGGACCCCCCAACCCCTGGAGGGGCCACAGGGGACCCCCAAAGGGACCCCTCCAACCCCTTGGGAGGGCACAGGGGACCCCCAACCCCTGGAGGGGCCACAGGGGACCCCCCATCCCTTGGGGGTGGTGCAGGGGACCCCCAAAGGGACCCCCCCAATCCCTGGAGGGGGCACAGGGGACCCCCCCATCCCTTGGGGGTGGTGCAGGGGACCCCCAAAGGGACCCCCCCAACCCCTGGAGGGGGCACAGGGGACCCCCAACCCTTGGAGGGGCCACAGGGGACCCCCAAAGGGACACCCCAACCCTTGGGGGGGGCACAGGGGACACCCCAACCCCTGGAGGGGCCACAGGGGACACCCCAAGGGACCCCCCCCACCCCTGGAGGTGCCACAGGTGACCCCCCCAACCCTTAGGGGGGGGCACAGGGGACCCCCAAAGGGACCCCCCCAACCCCTTGTGGGGGCACAGTGGACCCCCAACCCCTGGAGGTGCCACAGGGGGGCCCCCAACCCTTGGGGGGGCACAGGGGGGCTCCCAAGGGACCCCCCCAACCCCTGGAGAGGCCCCCCCAACCCCCCCGCAGGGGGAGGCAGCCCCGAGCTCCCGGTGCCGGGTCACTCCAGCAACTTTATTCCCGCGCGGTTGTTAAAAACAAAAGGGAGACACAGAGCACGAGGTGGGGGGGGAGGGTGGGTGGGAGCTGGGGGGGGGGTGTGTCACTGCCCCCCCCCCCCCCCCCCCGGGGCACAACCCCTCCCCAGCTAAAACGAAAGCCCACGGGAGCGAGGAATCGGAGCGTCGCTGGGAACCCCCAACCCCCCCAAATCGGCCGACGGCGCCCGCCCAAACCACATCCCGGGGGCGGCGGCGGGGGGGCACCGGGAGCCTCTGCACCCCCCCAACCCCACCCCCAGAACCCCCCCCCTCCCTCCCCCAAGCCCCGTTCATCCCTCACAAGTCCTGCTCCAGGTCCCGCAGTTCCTGCTCCAAGGTTTTCCTCCTGGCCAGCTTCTCCAGCTGCTCCCGGCTGGGCTGCGGGATCTGCCCCGACTCCAGGCGTCGCCGCAGCTCCTCCACCTGCCGCAGCTTCTTCCGCAGGTTCTTCACCTTCCGGTTCCGTTCCGAACCGGGCGTTTCCCCTTCGCCGCAAACCGGCTGCGGTTCCGCTTCCCGCTCGTCCCCCGCCGTCCCGCCGCCGTCGGCCAGCGAGGTTTTCTCCAGCGTCCGGCTCAGCCCGTCCGTTTCCCGCTCTCCCTTCTCCTGCTGCTGTTTCCTCTTTTCCTTCCGTTTCAAATTCCTCTTGGCCGTTCGGGACAGTCCGCTCTCGCCCGGTTCCGCTCTGGGGGAGGAGGCGCCGAGCTCCGGGCTCAGGCCGGGCGGCAGCTCGGGTTTGCTCTTGAAGAACTTGACGTATTTGTTCTCGTACCTGCGGGAAGGACCGGAAAACACCCCCCAACCCCCCCCACCCCGACAACGGCGTGAGGGACGCGCTCGTACCGCCCCGGCCGTGTCCCACCACAGCCTCGTCCCGCCCCGGCCTCATGCCATCCTCATCCCTGCCCCGGCCTCATCCTGCTCCGTCCTCGGCCTCATCCCGCCCCAGCCTCATCCCTGCCCCGGCCTCATCCCTGCCCCGGCCTCATCCCTGCCCCGGCCTCGGCCTCATCCCTGCCCCGGCCTCATCCTGCTCCGTCCTCGGCCTCATCCCACCCCGGCCTCATCCCACCCCGGCCTCATCCCACCCCGGCCTCATCCCTGCTCCGGCCTCATCCCTGCTCCGGCCTCGGCCTCATCCCGCCCCAGCCTCATCCCTGCCCCGGCCTCATCCTGCTCCATCCTCGGCCTCATCCCGCCCCAGCCTCATCCCTGCCCCGGCCTCATCCCTGCCCCGGCCTCATCCCGCTCCGTCCTCAGCCTCATCCCGCCCCGGCCTCATCCCTGCCCCGGCCTCATCCCGCCCCGGCCTCATCCCGCCCCGGCCTCAGCCTCATCCCGCCCCGGCCTCATCCCTGCCCCGGCCTCATCCTGCTCCATCCTCGGTCTCATCCTGCCCCGGCCTCATCCTGCTCTGTCCTCGGCCTCATCTCGCCCCGGCCTCATCCCTGCCTCATCCCGCTCTGTCCTCATGCCATCCTCATCCCACCCCAGCCTCATCCCGGCCCCATCCCTGCCCCAGCCTCAGCCTCATTCCCCCCCATCCTCATCCTCATCCTGCCCCGGCCTCATCCCTGCCCCGGCCTCATCCCGCCCCAGCCTCATCCTGCTCCGTCCTCGGCCTCATCCCGCCCCGGCCTCATCCCGCCCCGGCCTCATCCCGCTCCGTCCTCGGCCTCATCCCGCCCCGGCCTCATCCCGCCCCGGCCTCATCCCTGCCCCGGCCTCATCCCTGCCTCATCCCGCTCTGTCCTCATGCCATCCTCATCCCACCCCAGCCTCGGCCTCATTCCCCCCCATCCTCATCCTCATCCTGCCCCGGCCTCATCCCTGCCTCATCCCGCTCCATCCTCGGCCTCATCCCATCCTCATCCTCCCTCAGCCTTGTCCTCATCCCGTCCTCATCCTGCCCCGGCCTCATCCTTGCCTCATCCCGCTCCGTCCTCGGCCTCATCCCATCCTCATCCTGCCCCAGCCCCACTCCATCCTCATCCTGCTCCATTCTCATCCTCATCCCTTCCCCAGCCTCATCCTGCCCCAGCCCCATCCCTGCCCCGGCCTCATCCCATCCTCATCCTGCCCCAGCCCCACTCCATCCTCATCCTGCTCCATTCTCATCCTCATCCCTTCCCCAGCCTCATCCTGCCCCAGCCTCATCCTGCCCCAGCCCCATCCCTGCCCCGGCCTCATTCCATCCTCACCCCGCCCTCATCCTGCCACAGCCCCATCCCTGCCCCACCCTCATCCTGCTGCAGCCTCATCCCACCCCAGCCTCATCCCGGCCCCATCCCTGCCCCAGCCTCAGCCTCATTCCCCCCCATCCTCATCCTCCCCCAGCCTTGTCCTCATCCCTGCCTCATCCCTGCCCCAGCCCCATTCCATCCTCATCCCAGCCTCATCCCTGCCCCATCCTGCCCCAGCCTCATCCCGCCCCAGCCTCATCCCTGCCCTGTCCTCATGCCATCCTCATCCCTTCCCCAGGCTCATCCTGCTCCGTCCTCGGCCTCATCCCGCCCCAGCCTCATCCCAGCCTCATCCTGCCACAGCCCCATCCCTGCCCCGGCCTCGTCCCATCCTCATCCTGCCCTGGCCTCGTCCCAGCCTCATCCCTTCCCCAGCCTCATTCCGCCCCGGTCTCATTCCATCCTCATCCTGCTCCTGCCCCATCCTCATCCCGTTCCTGCCCCATCCTCATCCCAGCCTCGTCCCTTCCCCAGCCTCATCCCACTCCATCCTCAGCCTCATCCCTGCCCCACCCTGACACAGCCCCATCCCTGCATCAGCCTCATCCCAGCCTCATCCCGGCCCCATCCTGCCCCAGCCTCATCCTGCCCCAGCCCCATCCCTGCCCCATCCTCATCCCGCCCCAGCCTTGTCCTCATCCTGCCCCAGCCTTGTCCCTGCCCTGGCCTCATCCTCATCCTGCCCCAGACTCCCCCCCATCCTCATCCCGCTCCATCCTCATCCTCATCCCGCCCTGGCCCCATCCGGTCCTCATCCTGCCCCATCCTCCCTCATCCTCATCCCGCCCCGGCCCCATCCTGCCCCATCCTCCCCCCATCCCCATCCCGCCCCGTCCCCATCCCGACCCCCCAGGGGCTCTGCCCCCCCCCCCCCGAGCAGCCGCCCACACGGGCTCCACCCCCACTCGGGGCTCTTCCTCGCGGCCGTGGGACAAGCCCGGCCCCACGTGTGTCCCCCCCCCAGGCCGAGGGGGAGCGGGGCGGGAGCCGGTACACACCGGCAGCCCTATGGGCTGTGGGGTGGGGGGTCAGAATTGCTGGGGAACCTGGAAAGAGACTTGACCCCCCGACGGACCCCGGCACCCCCAGACCCGGAGTGGGGGGGGTTTCCTCACCCCCCGGACACCCCCCTCTTCCCGGCCGCCCGCCCCACTTACACCGGCACCTCCTCCTGCGGCACGTAGCCCTCCTTCACCCGCCGCTGCTTCCGCCAGGTCCCGTCGGGGCGCTGCGTGGAGGCGATGTACTTCCCTGCGAGGCCAAGGGGCCGTCGGCCGCGGAGCGCCCCACGGGACGCCCCACGAGGGATAGAGGGCACCCCGCAGGGTCCCTGGGGTGTCTCACTGACCCCACACGGAGCCTGGGACACCCCAAAGGGGACCCAGGACACCCCGCAGACCCCGTGGGGACCCTGTGACACCCCACAGGGGACCCAGAGACCCAGGATGCCCCACTGACCTCATGGGGAGCCTGGGACACCCCAAAGGGGACCCAGGACACCCCACAGACCCCGTGGGGACCCTGAGATGCCCCATGAGAGACCCTGAGACACCCCACAGACCCCGTGGGGACCCTGAGACGCCCCACTGACCCCACAGGGAGCCTGGGACACCCCAAAGGGGACCCAGGACACCCCACAGACCCCGTGGGGACCCTGTGACACCCCATGAGAGACCCTGAGACACCCCACAGACCCCACAAGGACCCTGGAATGCCCCACGGAGGACATAGGGCACCCCACAGGGGTCCCAGGACACCCCACAGACCCCATAGTGAATCTAGGACACCCCACTGACCCCACGGGGACCCTGGGATGCCCCACGGAGGACATAGGGCACCTCACAGCCCCCACTGTGACCCTGGGACACCCCGTTGACCCCAGGGGGACCCTGGGATGCCCCACAGGTGCCCCAGAACACCCCACAGACCACATAGGGACCCCGGGACAGCCCCCCCAGGGACCCCGGGACACCCCCACAGAGGATGTAGTACACCCCACAGCCCCCACTGTGACCCCAGGACGCCCCCACAGGGGCCCCGGGACGCCCCCACAGCCCCCCTAGGGACCCACTGACCTCCACTGACAGGGGTCCCACAGGGGTCCCAGGACACCCCACGGACCCCATAGTGAACCTGGGACACCCCACTGACCTCCACGGGGACCCTGGGACACCCCGTTGACCCCAGGGGGACCCTGGGATGCCCCACGGGGACTCTAGGACGCCCCACGGGGGACACAGGGCACCTCACAGCCCCCACTGTGACCCCAGGACGCCCCACAGGGGACCCCGGGACATCCCCACAGCCCCCACGGAGGACATAGGACACCCCCACAGCCCCCCACCGGGGACCCCGGGACACCCCCACAGGCCCCACCGGGGACCCCGGGACACCCCCACAGGGACCCCCACGGCTCCATCCCCACCCCGGGACCCCCGAGGAGCGCGAGACAACACTGACACTGGCGTGGGGGGGGGGACGAGGTGGGCCCAGCCCCACAGAGAGGAGGGTCAGGCGCGCGGGGAGAGGGGACCCCCGCACACAGGGGCAGGGGACGGGATCTGCCCCATAGAGACGGCGCGGGGAGGAGGCCCCGCAGCGCCCCGGGCTGGAACCTGCCCCATAGACCCGGGGAAGGGCGCACACCGGCCCCACGGGAGCCGCCCGCCCCACGGCGCCGGGCCGGGCCGCACTCACCGGTCTCGTCAGTCACATAGGGAGTCGCCATCTTGCGAGCGCGACACACTTCCGGCCTCCGGGGCCCCGCCCCGGAAGTGACGCCAGCAGAGCCGCGGCGGGAGTACCCCGCCATGGGCGGCCATCTTGTTTTTAAAGGGACCCCTACCCCGGAGGTGCCGGGTTGCCATGGCGACCCCAGGTCGGGGAGGGGCGAGGCCAGGCCCTGCCCGGGACTGGGGGCTCCGGACTAGCCCCCCCACTTGGTCCCGTCGCCATGGCGACCGCGGTGTCCCCAGAACACGGCCTGTGGGCCCGGCCCCCGCCCCCTTCCCTGGGATTCACTGCCGCGACCCCCCCTCTCCCGCCCCGGGCCCGGGGTGGGGGTCACCCCGCGGGGGGGACAGGGTGGAGGGAGCAGTGTGCGCCCCCCCCCCCCCCCCCGTCCCTGAGGTTCACCCGGCAGCGCCTGCGGGACGGGAACCCCCAAACCGCCGCCCCGATCGCACCCCGAGATACCGCGGGGCGGGGCGAGCGCGGCCACCGGGCAGCCCCCGGGACGGGGACACCCCCCGGGACCGGGACACCACCCCTCCGGGACGCGGGGACACCCCCGGGAAGGGGACACCCCCCGGTCGGGACCCCTCCCAGGGCTGGGGACACCCCATCGACCCCCCCAAGGGATGGGGACCCCCTCCCGTGCCCCCCCTTAATGGGAACCGCCCCATGCCCCCCCCCCCGGGAACGGGACCCCCTCCCGGTCACCCCCCGGGACCGCGACACCCCCCCCCGGGACCGGGACACCCCCCGGGATGGGGATACCTTCCGGCCGGGACCCCTCCCAGGGCTGGGGGCATCCCCTCGACCCCCCCAAGGGATGGGGGCACCCCCCCCGTGCCCCCTCCCAGCATCGGGACCCTCTCCGGGACCCCCCCCATCAGGACCCCGCCCAGGGCTGGGGGCACCCGCTCGACCCCCCCAAGGGATGGGGACCCCCTCCCGTGCCCCCCCCCGGGATCGGGACCCCCTCCCGGGCACCCCCCGGGACCGGGAGACCCCCCCCGGGATGGGGATACCCCCCGGCCGGGACCCCTCCCAGGGCTGGGGGCACCCCCTCGACCCCCCCCCAGGGATGGGGACATCCCCCTGTGCCCCCTCCCACCATCCGGACCCCCTCCGGGACTCCCCCCCGATCGGGCCTCCTCCCAGGGCTGGGGGCACCCCCTCGACCCCCCCCCCAGGGATGGGGACCCCCTCCCGCGCCCCCCCCCGGGATCGGGACCCCCTCCCGGGCACCCCCCAGCAGCGGGGCGGGGGCCACTCGGGGTCCGTGTCCTGGGGGTGGGGGGGGGGACACACACACAGTGGTGGCAAAGACGGGGGGGACACGGGGGGGTCTCCCCCAGCCCCTCCCCACGCTCAGCCCCCCGGGAGGGGCCGTGACAGCCCCCACGTGGGTTGGGGACCCCCACGCCTCGCCCCCCTCCCCCCCCCCCGGGGCGGATGCAGCACTCCCGGCCCCACGGGGGGGGGGGGGGCGTTAACGAACCGGCAACCGCCCCCGCCCACGCGGCCGCCACGGGGAATTTCCACCCGGGGGGGGGGTGGGGGGGTGGCCCACGGGGGTGGCCTCGCCCCCTCCCCACCCCCCGCGTGGGGACCTTCCCCCGCGCCCCCCCACCCCGGTCCCGTTGTTTGGGGGGGTGCCCACGCCGGGTGGGCGTGCACGGTGGGCCCCCAACCCACCCGGGGGGGGGGCAGGCAGCGCTCCCGGGTGCCGCCCCCCCGCGCTGGGTTCCCCCCGCCCCGGTGGCACGTGCAGCCGGTGCCGCCCCCGCCCCGTCGGTCCGTGATGTCACGGGGCCGGGCCGGGACCAGCCGCCGCGGGACCCGCCAGGTACGGGCCGGGCAGCGGCACCGGGTGGGGAGGGGGCTCCCGGGGCGGGGGGGGGTGGGGTGGGGTGTCCCGGGAGGGGCGTGGGCTGGGACGGGACGGCTGGTACCGGGGGGAGGGGGAGGCACCGGGGATGCCCGAGCGCGGGGGTCCCAGTGCGAGCGGCGGGGTCCGGGGGGGAGGGGTCCGTGTGCCCCCGCTGCGGGGGGAGCACCGGGGCGGGGCGGGGGGGGGGATGTCCCGGGCCTCATTCCCACCCCCCCCCCCCCCCCCTCCCCAGGGGTTGGGCGGATCCCGGAGTGACTCAGCCCCGTGGGAATCCCACGGGGAAACGGGGAGCATCCCCCCCCCCCCCCACGCCCCCCCCCCCCCACCCCGCAGCACCACCGGGGGGAGGGTCCCACCCGCGGGGGGGCCCACGGGGATGGCTAGAACCCCCCCCCCTCCCCCATCCCCAGCTGGGGTTCAAAGCTCAGCTCCCCAACCCCGGGCCGCACACGCGTGACGTGAGCGCTTGCACACGCGTGACGTTAGCGTGTGCACGCGCGTGCGGCCGGCTGCCGGCGGCGGGAACTCCCGCCTCGGCAACCAGGAAAAAAAGGGGGGGCGTGGGGGTCTGGGGGAGGGGGGGGCTTTGGGGGGGAGGGGGGTCCCGGCCCGCCCCCGTTTCCCGCCACACGCTTACGGCAGCCGTGGGCAGCGCGTGTTGCGTGCGCAGCCATGAGCGAGGGCCGGGACTGGGCCACCCTCAGCCCCCAGGAGTTCGCCCAGCTGCAGAAGTACATGGACTGTGAGTGCCGGGGGCGCGCACACGCGTGTGCGGGGACAGCCCCCGGGTCGGGGGTCACGCGTGGGGGTGGCCGTGGGCGCACGGGGACAGCCCCCGGGTCAGGGGTCACGCCTGGGGGCGGCTGTGGGTGCGCGGGGACAGCCCTGTGGGTCTGGGGTCACGCCCGGGGGTGGCCGTGGGCGCGTGGGGACAGCCCCGTGGGTCTGGGGTCACGTGTGGGGGTGGCCGTGGGCGTGCGGGGACAGCCCCCGGGTCAGGGGTCACGCCCGGGGGTGGCCGTGGGCGTGCGGGGACAGCCCCGTGGGTCTGGGGTCACGTGTGGGGGCGGCTGTGGGCGTGCGGGGACAGCCCCCGGGTCGGGGGTCACACGCGGGGGTGGCCGTGGGCGTGCGGGGACAGCCCCCGGGTCTGGGGTCACGCGTGGGGGCGGCCGTGGGTGCGCGGGGACAGCCCTGTGGGTCTGGGGTCACGCGTGGGGGTGGCCGTGGGCGCACGGGGACAGCCCGTGGGTCTGGGGTCACGCGTGGGGCTGGCTTTACAAGCGTGTGCACGCCTGGGGCTGGCTTTACACGCGTGTGCGCAACTGGGCCTGGCTTTACACGCATGTGCACGTCTGGGGCTGGCTTTACACGCGTGTGCACGTCTGGGGCTGGCTTTACACGCGTGTGCGCAACTGGGCCTGGCTTTACACGCATGTGCACGTCTGGGGCTGGCTTTACACGCGTGTGCACGTCTGGGGCTGGCTTTACACGCGTGTGCGCAACTGGGCCTGGCTTTACACGCGTGTGCACATGTGGGGCTGGCTTTACACGCGTGTGCACGTGCGGGGCTGGCTTTACACGCGTGTGCACGCCTGGGGCTGGCTTTACACGCGTGTGCACGCGCGGGGCTGGCTTTACACACGTGTGCACGCGCGGGACTGGCTTTACATGCGTGTGCACGCCTGGGCCTGGCTTTACACGTGTGTGCACGCCTGGGGATGGCTTTACACGCGTGTGCACGCCTGGGGCTGGCTTTACATGCATGTGCACGTCTGGGGCTGGCTTTACACGCGTGTGCATGCCTGGGGATGGCTTTACACGCGTGTGCACGTGCGGGGCTGGCTTTACACGTGTGTGCACACCTGGGGCTGGCTTTACACGCGTGTGCATGCCTGGGGCTGGCTTTACATGCGTGTGCACGCCTGGGCCTGGCTTTACACGTGTGTGCACGCCTGGGGATGGCTTTACACGTGCGTGTGTGCACGCCTGGGGATGGCTTTACACGCGTGTGCACGCCTGGGGCTGGCTTTACATGCGTGTGCACGTCTGGGGCTGGCTTTACACGCGTGTGCACGTCTGGGGCTGGCTTTACACGTGTGTGCACGCGCGGGGCTGGCTTTACACGCGTGTGCGCGCGCTGGGGCCCCCTTACCCGCTCTGCGGCGGCTTCCTGGCCGCCTCTGCCGTGTGCGTGCCCACGCTTGCCCCGGGGGGGTGGTGCGTGCACACGCGTGTGCAAGCGCCGGAGCGCGTGTCCCGCCCCCCCCCCCCCCCTCCAGACAGCAGCAGGAAGGTGCAGGACGTGCTGCAGGATTTCGCCGCCGACGGGGCCCTGTCGCGACACTGCCAGGGCGAGGTGAGATCCCCCCGACGGGGTGCCGGGGGGTACATCCCGGTGCCCCCCACCCCATTTCTCCCCCTCCCCAGCAGGTGGATTCCGAGGGGTTCCGGCTCTTCCTGCGGCGGTACCTGGAGAACGAGGACATCCCGGAGCCCTTGTGCCGCCACCTCTTCGCCTCCTTCCGGAGCGGGACGGCGGGAAGCCTGGGGGGTGAGGGGGGGGTGAGGGGGGTGGTGGGGGTCCTGGGGGGCGTTGGGGGTCCCGCGGAAGGGGGTGTCTCCATCGGGGTCTCTCCCCGCAGGGAACGATCTCGTCTGCATTAGCGACGTCTCCTGCTACTTCTCGCTGCTGGAGGGGGGGCGACCCGAGGATAAGCTGGAGTGTGAGTGGGGAGGGGGCTCCGGGGGGGGTCCCCGGGATGGGGGGGGGGGATGGGGGTTGGCTCACGCCGCTCTGTGTGCCCCCCACACCCCCCCCGCAGTCACTTTCAAGCTGTACGACAAGGATGGGAACGGGCTCCTGGACAGCTCGGTGAGCGCTGGGGAGGGGGAGGGGGGGGTGGGCTGCAGCTGGGACCCCCCCCCAGGCTCTGACGCCCCCCCCCCCCCCCCCCAGGAGGTGGATCGGATCATCACCCAGATGATGCGGGTGGCCCAGTACCTGGACTGGGACGTGACAGAGCTGAAGCCGGTGAGCGCGGCTGGAGGGGGGTTGGGGAGGGGGGTGGGTGGCCCCGTGGCCCCCCCCCCAGGGTGATTCTCACGTGTGTGCGGCCCCCCCCCCCCCCCAGATCCTGCAGGAGATGATGCGGGAGATCGACTACGACGGGAGCGGGACGGTGTCGCTGGCCGAGTGGCTGCGCGGGGGGGTCACCAACATCCCGCTGCTGGCGCTGCTGGGGCTGGAGGGGGTGAGCCGGGGGGCGTCGCTGGGGGGCGGCTGGGGGCGCGCCCCCTCCCCCCTGAGCGTGTGTGTGTGACCCACCCACCCACCCACCCCCCCCCCCCAGCACGTGAAGGACGAGGGGCGGCACGTGTGGCGCCTGAAGCACTTCAACCGGCCGGCGTTCTGCGGGGGCTGCGGGGGGCTGCTGGTGGGGCTGCGCAAGCAGGGGCTGAGCTGCACCCGTGAGCGGGGAGGGGATGGGGGGGATGGGGGGGAGATTGGGATGGGGTGGGGGGGATGGGATGGGATGGATGGGATGGAGATGGAAATGGGATGGGATGGGATGGATGGGATGGGATGGGATGGATGGGATGGAGATGGAAATGGGATGGATGGGATGGGATGGATGGGGTGGGATGGATGGGATGGGATGGGATGGGATGGATGGGATGGAGATGGAAATGGGATGGGATGGATGGGATGGAGATGGAAATGGGATGGGATGGGATGGGATGGGATGGATGGATGGGATGGAGATGGAAATGGGATGGGATGGGATGGGATGGGATGGGATGGATGGGATGGGATGGGATGGGATGGGATGGGATGGGATGGAGATGGGATGGGATGGGATGGGATGGGATGGGATGGGATGGGATGGATGGGATGGATGGATGGGATGGATGGATGGGATGGATGGGATGGAGATGGAAATGGGATGGGATGGATGGGATGGGATGGGATGGAGATGGGATGGGATGGGATGGGATGGGATGGGATGGGATGGATGGGATGGATGGATGGGATGGATGGATGGGATGGATGGGATGGAGATGGAAATGGGATGGGATGGATGGGATGGGATGGGATGGGATGGGATGGATGGGATGGATGGGATGGAGATGGAAATGGGATGGGATGGATGGGATGGGATGGATGGGATGGGATGGGATGGGATGGGATGGGATGGAGATGGAAATGGGATGGGATGGGATGGGATGGGATGGGATGGGATGGGATGGAGATGGGATGGGATGGGATGGGATGGGATGGGATGGGATGGATGGGATGGGATGGGATGGGATGGAGATGGGATGGGATGGGATGGGATGGGATGGGATGGGATGGAGATGGGATGGGATGGGATGGGATGGGATGGGATGGGATGGATGGGATGGATGGATGGGATGGATGGATGGGATGGATGGGATGGGATGGGATGGGATGGAGATGGGATGGGATGGGATGGGATGGGATGGGATGGGATGGAGATGGGATGGGATGGGATGGGATGGGATGGGATGGGATGGATGGGATGGATGGATGGGATGGATGGATGGGATGGATGGGATGGAGATGGAAATGGGATGGGATGGATGGGATGGGATGGGATGGAGATGGGATGGGATGGGATGGGATGGGATGGGATGGGATGGATGGGATGGATGGATGGGATGGATGGATGGGATGGATGGGATGGAGATGGAAATGGGATGGGATGGATGGGATGGGATGGGATGGGATGGGATGGATGGGATGGATGGGATGGAGATGGAAATGGGATGGGATGGATGGGATGGGATGGATGGGATGGGATGGGATGGGATGGGATGGGATGGAGATGGAAATGGGATGGGATGGGATGGGATGGAGATGGGATGGGATGGGATGGGATGGGATGGATGGGATGGGATGGGATGGGATGGGATGGGATGGGATGGGATGGAGATGGGATGGGATGGGATGGGATGGGATGGGATGGGATGGATGGGATGGATGGATGGGATGGATGGATGGGATGGATGGGATGGGATGGGATGGGATGGGATGGATGGGATGGATGGGATGGAGATGGAAATGGGATGGGATGGATGGGATGGGATGGATGGGATGGGATGGGATGGGATGGGATGGGATGGAGATGGAAATGGGATGGGATGGGGTGGATGGGGTGGGACGGGATGGGACGGGATGGGATGGGATGGAGATGGGATGGATGGGATGGAGATGGAAATGGGATGGGATGGGATGGGATGGGATGGGATGGGATGGGATGGGATGGGATGGATGGGATGGAGATGGAAATGGGATGGGATGGGATGGGATGGGATGGAGATGGGATGGGATGGATGGGGTGGGATGGATGGGATGGTATGGATGGGATGGGATGGGATGGGTGGGATGGGATGGGATGGGATGGGATGGGATGGGATGGGATGGGATGGAGATGGAAATGGGATGGGATGGGGTGGATGGGGTGGGATGGGATGGGATGGATGGGATGGTATGGATGGGATGGGATGGGATGGGATGGGATGGGATGGGATGGGATGGGATGGATGGGATGGAGATGGAAATGGGATGGGATGGGGTGGATGGGGTGGGACGGGATGGGACGGGATGGGATGGGATGGAGATGGGATGGATGGGATGGAGATGGAAATGGGATGGGATGGGATGGATGGGGTGGGATGGGATGGCACAGGATGGGATGGAGATTGGAATGGGATAGGGATGGGGTGGAGTTGGGATGGTGATTGGGATGGGATGGGGCTAGGGACAGGATAGGGATGGGATGGACACTGGGATGGGAGAGGATGGGATGGAGATTGGGATGGGGTGGGATGGGGATGGGATTGGGAGGGGGGATGGGGTGGGGCTGGCAGTGGGATGGGGACAGGGATGGGAACAGGATGGGGACAGAATGGGGATGGGATGGAGGGGGAGGGGGTGTGGCTTGGCTGAGCCCCGCCCCTCCCTCCCCCCCCCCCCCCGCCCCAGTCTGCAAGTTCACGGTCCACGAGCGCTGCGCACGCCAGGCCCCCCCCAGCTGCATCAGCACCTACGCCAAGTCCCGCAGGGAGGCTGGCGTGAGTGGCCGCCCCTCTGTCCGTCCGTCTGTCTGTCCGTCCACCCATCCATCCATCCATCCATCCATCCATCCATCCATCCATCCATCCATCCGTCTGCCCGCCAGTCTGTCTGTCCGTCCGTCCATCTGTCCACCCATCCATCCATCCATCCGCCTGCCCCTCTGCCCGTCCATCCATCTGTCTGTCTGTCCGTCCGCCTGCTCTTCTGCCCATCCATCCATCCATCCGTCCATCCGTCCTTCCGCCCACCCCTCCATCCGTCCGTCCGTCTGTCTGACCGTCCATCCACCCATCCGTCCATCTGACCGTCTGTCCACCTGCCTCTCAGTCCCTCTGCCCATCCGCTTGTCCATCTGTCCACCCGCCCCTCCGTCCGTCCGTCTGTCCGTCCATCCGTCCATCCGCCTGCTCTTCTGCCCATCCATCCATCCGTCCATCCGTCTGTCCGCCCACCCCTCCATCCGTCCATCCATCCATCCATCTGACCGTCCATCCGTCTGACCGTCCATCCACCCATCCGTCCGCCTGTCCGTCTGTCCACCCGCCCCTCCGTCCGTCCGTCTGTCCGTCCATCCATCCGTCTGTCCGTCCGCCTGCTCTTCTGCCCATCCATCCGTCCGTCCGTCTGTCCGCCCACCCCTCCGTCCATCCATCCGTCTGACCGTCCATCCACCCATCCGTCCGTCTGACCGTCCGTCCACCTGCCTCTCAGTCCCTCTGCCCATCCGCCTGTCCGTCTGTCCACCTGCCCCTCCGTCCGTCCATCTGTCCACCCTCCCCATCCCCGCCCCCAGCACGGGGGACCCGGTGCTGGCCCCCGTCATCGGGGTGACACGATGGGGACAGGGGGGGATGGGGGGGGACAGGGGGGGTGACACAGGGTGTGTGGGGGTGACACAAGGCACATGGGGGGTGACAGGGGTACGGGGGGTGACATGAGGCACATGGAGGGTGATGGGGGGGTGACACAAGGCACAAGGGGGGCGACATGGGGGGTACAGGGGGTGACACAAGGGACGGGGGGGTGACGCAGGGTGACATGGGGGGTACAGGGGGTGACACAAGGGACAGGGGGGGTGACACGGGGGGTACAGGGGGTAACACAAGGGACAGGGGTTACACAGGGTGACACGGGGGGTACAGGGGGTGACACAAGGGACATGGCGGGTGACAGGGGTACGGGGGGTGACATGAGGCACATGGAGGGTGATGGGGGGGTGACACAAGGCACAAGGGGGGTGACACAGGGTAAAGGGGGTGACTCAAGGCACATGGGGGGTGAGGGGGGTGACACGGGGGGTACAGGGGGTGACACAAGGGACGGGGGGGGTTACACAGGGTGACACGGGGGGTACAGGGGGTGACACAAGGGACATGGGGGGTGACAGGGGTACGGGGGGTGACATGAGGCACATGGAGGGTGATGGGGGGTGACACAAGGGACAAGGGGGGTGACACAGGGGGTACAGGGGGTGACACAAGGCACAAGGGGGGTGACACGGGGTAAAGGGGGTGACTCAAGGCACATGGGGGGTGAGGGGGGTGACACGGGGGGTACAGGGGGTGACACAAGGGACAAGGGGGGTGACACAGGGGGTATGAGGGGTGACTCAAGGCACATGGGGGGTGACAGGGGATGACGCGGGGGGGCCACACGCAGGTCCAGGCCCACGTGTGGGTGAAGGGCGGCTGCGGCGGCAGCAAGTGCGGCCAGTGCCAGAGGAAGGTCAAGAGCTTCCAGAGCCTGACGGGGCTGCACTGCGTCTGGTGCCACCTGAAGGTACGGGGGGGGGGTGTCTGTCCCCGGGGAGGGGGTGTCCCCACCGCCCCTGCCCCCCCCCCAGCCTCCCTCACCCCTCTCTGCCCCCAGATCCACGAGGAGTGCCAGCCCCTCGTGCCCCCCGCCTGCGACTGCGGGGTGCTGCGGGACCACGTCCTGCCCCCCGCCGCCATCTACCCCGTCCTACTGGTGAGTGGGGGCCTGGGGAGGGGGCTCTCACCTCCCCCACCCCCCTCCTTGGACCCCCCCCGCCCCCTCACGGGCCAACACGGTGGTCGCAGGAGAGACAGGACAGCCAGAGGGACGGCGGCGGGACCCCGCCGGAGGAGACCCCCCAGGTCTTCACCACCCCCGAGGGCCAAGCACTGCGGGTGAGCTCTGCCCCCTCCCCATGTCCCTGTGTGTGTCCCCCCCCCCCAATTCCCAGGGGCTGGGGCGCATCCCTCACCGCCCCCCACCCCCCATAGGTCAGCCCCATGCCCGACACCCACCCGCTCCTCGTCTTCGTTAACCCCAAGAGCGGAGGGAAGCAGGGGGAGAGGTAAGGGGGAGGGGGGGGGGTTCGGGGGGGACCGAGTGGGGAGGGGGCATCCTCCTGGACCCCCCCCCATCTCCCTTCTCCCCCCAGGGTGCTGCGGAAGTTCCAGTATCTGCTCAACCCCCGGCAGGTTTATAACCTGCAGCAGGGAGGACCCACCCCCGGGTGAGTGGGGCTGGGGGGTGGGGGGCTCAGGAGCTCGCGGTGGGGGGGGTCCCATCCTGTCCTGACACGCCCCCCCCCCACCCCCCCTTTTTCCTCTTCCAGGCTCAATTTCTTCAGGGACGTCCCAGATTTCCGCATCCTGGTGTGCGGCGGGGACGGCACCGTGGGCTGGATCCTGGATGCCATCGGTGGGTTCTGCCCACCCGCTTGGGGGGTGCTGCCCCCCACCCCCCTCCCCCTCACCCCCCTGACCCCCTCCCCATCCTTTCTCCTCACAGACAAAGCCAACCTCCCCCACCGCCCCCCCGTAGCCGTGTTACCCCTGGGCACCGGCAACGACCTGGCCCGCTGCCTGCGCTGGGGGGGGGGTGAGTGGGGCAGGATGAAATTGGGGGGCGGGGGAGGGGGGGGGGCATCCCCTTCCCCCAACCCATCCTACAGCCCCCTCCTCCCCGCCGTGGCAGGGTACGCGGGGGAGGACCTGGTGCGCATCCTGCGGGAGCTGGAGGGCGGCTGCGCGGTGCAGCTGGACCGATGGCGGGTGGAGGTGCTGCCCCACGACCCCGCGGCCGCGGGGGACCCGGTGCCCTACGAGATCATCAACAACTACTTCTCCATCGGGGTGGTGTGTGGGGTGACCAGGGGCGGGGGGGTTAAGGGGTATTTTAACCCACCCCCACCCCCCCCCCAACCCTCAAACGCCGTCCCCGCCCGCCCCCCCCAGGATGCCTCCATCGCCCACCGCTTCCACGTCATGCGGGAGAAGTACCCGGAGAAGTTCAACAGCAGGTTGGGGAGGGGGGGTGGGGGCGGGCGGGGGGGGGTGCACACACACGCTGGGGGTCCCCCCACACCCCCCCCTGTCCCCCCCTCCCCAGGGTGAAGAACAAACTGTGGTACCTCGAATTCGCCACCTCCGAGACCATCTTCGCCACCTGCAAGAAGCTGAAGGAGTGTCTGAGCGTGGAGGTGAGGGGTCCCTCACCCCTGGGGGCGGGGCGGGGGGGCTGGGGGTGACCCCCCCACCGGCCCTGACCACCCCCCCACCCCCACCCCTCAGTGCTGTGGGACCCCCCTGGACCTCAGCGGGGCCCTGGCGGGGCTGGCAGTGCTGAACATCCCCAGCATGCACGGAGGGTCCAACCTGTGGGGGGAGAGCAGGCGGGCGCTGGGGGAGGCGGGGGGGGTGGGGGGCACCCAGCCCCCCCCCGCCATCACCGACCCTGAGACCCTCAAGACCTGCGTGCAGGGTGCGTCAGGACCCCCCTACACCCCCCCACTTTCTTTTCCCTTGCTCCCTGCTTCGTCCTGACACCCCCCCCAACCCTGGGCGGGGGGCGTGTGTGTGCCCCCCCCCCATCTTGCCCCCCCCAGACCTGAGCGACCGGCGGCTGGAGGTGGTGGGGCTGGAGGGGGTCCTGGAGATGGGGCAGATCTACACGGGGCTGAAGAGCGCGGGCAAGCGGCTGGCGACCTGCTCCGAGATCACCCTGCGGTGAGGGGGGGGGGTCCCCCAGACCTTTGAGGGGGGGGGGGGTGGGGGGGTCAGGCCGGGGCAGCGATTGATCCGGGGAGGGGGTGGGGGGGGGTGTTTTCGCAGGACGCTGAAGCCCCTGCCCATGCAGATCGATGGGGAGCCCTGGATGCAGCCGCCCTGCACGGTACGTGCCCCCCCCCTCCCCCCAACGCCGTGGGGCCCTCCTGGGGTGTGGGGGACCCCCCCCCCCCCCCCCGGCCCCCCAGCCCCAGCCTCTGTCCCGCAGATCAGGATCACCCACAAGAACCAGACGCCGATGCTGATGGCCGCCCCCTCCCGCTCCTCCGGCTTCTTCGGCCTCAAGAAGGGGTCCCTCGAGGGGTGAGGGGGGGCTTGGGGGGGGGCGACCCACCCCCCCACGCTGCGCCCGGGCAGGGGGCACGGACCAAAACACCCCCCCCCCCCCCCCCAGCGTGTGCGTCCCCATCAGGGTCGGGTGGTGGCTGTGCCCCCCCCCCCCAAAGGGGTGCTCAGCGCCCGCAGGTGCCTTCTAGGGTGGGGGGGGGCTGCGTGAGCCCCCCCCCCCCGGTTTGTGCCGCAGTGGATGGAGCCCCCTGCCCCGCTGGGCCCCCCCCCCCTATTTATTGCAGCCCCCTCCCCCAATTTCAAGTGCCTGTTGCGGTAATAAAGGCGGCGATGAGACGGGCGCTGGCCGTGCCGGATGTGGGGCAGCGGGCTCAGCCCCCCCCCAGCAGGATGGGGGTGCCCTGGACCCCCAATTTCCCCCCCCCCAGACACACAACCAGGCAGAGGCTGAACTGAGCCTTTAATGTCGGTGCCGGGGCCACGCGTGTCCCCCCCGCCCCAGGTCCTGGGGGCTTGGGCCAGGCCGGGGGGGGGGGGGGGGGGGGCAGCGCGTGGCGGGGGGTGGGGGTCTCAGACGGTGTTGGCACGGAGTAGTGGGCTGCTCTCGCCGCTGGGCCCCCCCCCGAAGGCTCGACGCAGCAGGAGCCGGAGGGCAGAGCCGGGGGGCAGCCAGCCCTGGGGGCGGGGGGCCGGGGGGGTGACGGCCAGCAGCGGGCTGTACTTCACACGCCTGTGGGGCAGAGACAGCGCCGGGGGGGGGGGTCAGTGCCACGGTGGTGACACACCCCCCCCACGCCATGGTGACCTCCCCATGCCACGCCGACCCCCCTACACCCCACGCTGACCACTCCCCACACCACGCTGCCCCCCCAAGCCACAGTGCCACCCTCCCACGACATGCTGACCCCCCCACGCCACGCTGACCCCTCTACATGCCTTGGTGACCCCCCCACGCCACAGTGCCACCCCCCAACACCAAGCTGACCCCCCTACACACCACGCTGACCACTACCCACACCACGCTGCCCCCCCACGCCACAGTGCCACCCTCCCGCACCACGCTGACCCCACGCCACGCTGACCCCCCACGCCACAGTACCACCCTCCCACACCATGCTGACCCCCCCCCACGCCACGCTGACCCCCCTACACACCACGCTGACCCCCCCCACGTCACAGTGCCACCCTCCCACACCACGCTGACCCCCCCACGCCACACTGACCCCCCCACACGCCACAGTGCCACCCTCCCACACCAAGCTGTCCCCCCACCACCACGCTGACCCCTCCCCACGCCACACTGACCCCTCCCCCCGCCACGCTGACCCCCCCACGCCACAGTACCACCCTCCCACACCACGCTGACCCCCTCCACGCCACGCTGACCCCCCTACACACCACGCTGACGCCCCCCACGCCACACTGACCCCCCCACACGCCACAGTGCCACCCTCCCACACCAATCTGACCCCTCCACGCCACACTGACCCCCCCCACGCCACGCTGACCCCCCTACACACCACGCTGACCCCCTCACGCCACACTGACCCCCCCCCACGCCACAGTGCCACCCTCCCACACCACGCTGACCCCCCACCACCACGCTGACCCCCCCACGCCACATTGCCACCCTCCCACGCCACGCTGACCCCTCCCCCCGCCACGCTGACCCCCCCACGCCACAGTGCCACCCTCCCACACCAATCTGACCCCCCCCACGCCACGCTGACCCCCCCCCAGCCTGACCTGTAGGTGTAGGCAGCGGTGCCCAGGGCAGCGGCGATGAGCACCAGCCCCACGAAGAGCGTGGTCCTGCCGGCAGCGGGGGCAGCGCCTGCGGGCACAACCAGCTCAGCACCCCCCGGGACCCCCACCATCCCCGCGGCGTTCCGCCCCCCCCACACCCCCCGCCGGGCCCCAGTCCCACCTCCCACGGCCACGCGGGTGCTGGCCACGGCCAGGCCGTTGCCGTTGGCCAAGGAGACGTTGAGGCAGTAGAGGCCGGAGCGGTTGAAGTCCTGACGCAGGACGAGCTGGCACCCGGGACCCGGCGTCACGGCCGAGCACGTCTGCGCCTGCGCCGTCTGGCACTCGGCGTCCGCCACCACGGTGCACACCTCCTCGGGCAGGCTGCGGGGTGGGGGGGTGGGGGGTCAGGCCACTGGGGAATCCCCCCCCCACCCCTTCTCCTGCACCCGGTCCCCAGAGCCTCACCTCCCCTCGCACGTCACCGTCAGCTCCACGCTGCTCTCGCCGCCCTCCGGCCCCACCGGCACCACCTGCACGATGGCCACGCTCTCGATGCCCTCTGCAACGGGACCTGGGGGTCAGGGGGGGGCTCAGCGTCCCCTTGGGACCCCCCCCCGGACGCCCGCCCCGCCCCGGCACTCACGGACGATGTCGAGCTGGGTGGAGAAGGTGCCGTAGCGGTACAGGACGCAGCCGGTGGGCTCAGCCGCCGGCGCCTGGCGCTTCACCAGCACCAGCGGCTCGGCGCTGCCGTCGGGGGCGGCCGTGGCTCCAGCTGTGGCTCCAGCTGTGGCTCCAGCTGTGGCAGCAGCAGGGGACACAGCTGTGGCTCCCACGGTTGCTCCCACAGTTGCTCCAGCTGTGGCTTCGAGCAGGGATCCAGCTGTGGCTCCGACTGTAGCATCAACCGTGGCTCCAGCTGTGGCTCCAGCTGTGGCATCACCCACGGATGCAGCTGTGGCTCCAGCTGTGGCATCACCCACGGATCCAGCTGTGGCTCCAGCTGTGGCTCCAGCTGTGGCATCACCCACGGATCCAGCTGTGGCTCCAGCTGTGGCATCACCCACGGATCCAGCTGTGGCTCCAGCTGTGGCTCCAGTGGCAGATGCAGCCGTGGCTCCAGCTGCAGCATCACCCACAGCTCCAGCTGTTGCCACATCTGCAGGAGAAGCAGGAGGCAGGGAAGAGCCTGAGGAAGGGCGAGGGGGGACCCCAGCCCAAGGGACCCCCCAGATGTGGCCCATCACCCCCCCGCCCAGGGGAAACACCCACCTGCGGCCACCGTTCCCTCCGCGGCCGCGGGGGCCAAGGTCCCGACCAAGGTGGGGAGCGGGGGCTCCGCGGACGCCGCGGTGGAGTCGGCAGCGGGATCGGCGGCCGCGGCTGTGCCGGCGGCGTCTGCCGGGGTGCTGAGTGCCAGCAGGACGGGCTCGGTGACGGCAGGGCCCGAGGGCGCGGCCACCGACCCCCCCGTGGGCTCCACCGTCGAGCCGGAGGCTGTGGGTGCTGCGGGCAGAGCAAGGATGGAGGGGGCGCCACGGGACCCCCGGGCACCCAGGGAGGGGGAGACAGCCCCGCGGTCCCTTACCGGCGCTGGGTGACCCGGCGCCGCTCGGCGTGGTGCCGGCGGGCCGCGTGGCCGTGGGTCCCGCCGACGGCGGGAGCCCGGTGGTGGGGTCCACGACGGGGGCCGCGGAGGTGCCGCAGGGGCTGAGGGGGATGGCAGCCTGCAGCACCAACCGGGCGACGAAGGACCCGGTGTCCAGGTAGGTGTGGGTGACGGTGGCGCTGCGGGAGATGAGGGTCCCGCTCTGGTCCCCGAAATCCCAGGAGTAGGACACGTCGGCGTGACGCAGGTACCGGCTGGGGTCGTGCAGCCGCACGGTGAAGGCCACGGCGCGGTTCCGCACGTAGCGCCCGTCGCCCACCGCCGCGTCCTGCACCTGCGTCACGTCCACCGCGAAGGGCACCTGGTCTGGGTTTGGGGACACGCACACGCACAAGGGTGTCGTCAGCTCACCCTGTCCCCGCCGGGCTCCCCCCCCCTTCCCCTCCCAGCCACCCGGCACCCACCCGTGATGCTGAACTGGGTGCTGGCGCGGCCGATGGGAACGAACTTCTGGCGGCCACGGTAGTGGTAGACGACCACCTCCATGGTGTAGGAGCCCAGGGCCACCCCCGCCGTGCTCACCGTCAGCCGGGACGCGGCACCGTCCACCACCTGCCAATAACGCCCTACGGGGCCGGGGCGGGGGGTCAAGCACCGCCTCGGGGACCCCCACCCAACCCCGCGCCCCTGCGGGTTTCGCCGCCGGCCTCACCCCAAGTCCACCAGACGTAGACGAATTTGCCGCGCTTGCCGCCGGCGCCGGGGGGAAACGGCTGCCCGTCGGGGAAAACGCCGTCCGTGCCCTCGGCCGGTTGCTCCGGGAAGACGGGATCACCCTGGGCGACGCGGGTGCCTGCGGGAGAGGAGAGGGTGAGGAGGGTGGGGGACGGGGTGGGGGGAAGCGGGTGTTGGGGGGGTGGGTTTGGGGGGACGCTGACCGTTGACGGTGCAGTTCTGGCTCCAGACGACGCGTCCGTCGGGCAGCACGGCTTGGGTGCTGGGGAAGCGGAGGGCGATGGAGAAGGTGGCCTCGGCGCCCGCCATGGTGGGAGCGTCGTTGCTGATGTCAAAGGTGACGTCGCCGCCTGCCAGGCACGAGGATGGCGGCTCAGGGATGACGCCGAGGGACTAGGCCATCTCCGGCATCCATCCCTGGTACCCATCCCCGGTACCCATCCCCGGCACCCATCACCGGCATCCATCCCTGGTACCCATCCTGGCACCCATCCCGGCACCCATCCCAGCACCCATCCCCAGCACCCATCCCGGCACCCATCCCTGGTACCCATCCCTGGCACCCATCCCCAGCACCCATCCCAGCACCCATCCCAGCATCCATCCCCGGCATCCATCCCCGGCACCCATCCCAGCACCCATCCCAGCACCCATCCCCAGTATCCAACCCCAGCACCCATCCTGGCACCCATTCCTGGCACCCAACCCCAGCACCCATTCCAGCACCCATCCCTGGCATCCAACCCATCCCGGCACCCATCCTGGTACCCATCCCCGGCATCCAACCCTGGTAACCATTCTTGGTGCCCATCCCTGCACCCATCCCCGGCACCCAACCCTGGCCTCCAACCCTGGTACCATCCCCAGCACCCAACCCAGCACCCAACCCTGGCCTCCAACCCTGGTAACTATTCTTGGCACCCATCCGGGCACCCATCCCCAGCCTCCAACGCCGGTCCCCTCCCGGCACCCACCTCGCCAGTAGTCCTGCTGCCGCGGGGTCCCCTCCTGCCACGGCCGGTACAGCCCCGAATCCCAGCTCCGGAACGGTGCCGGCCGCCCGCTCCACGCTTGGCTGCGACCGCGGCTCCGACCCCCGGCGGCTGCAGGAGAAGGGCGAGAGGGCGCGTGTGGTACCCGGAGCACGCGTGGGGGGCGGGTGCCAACCACCCTGACCCATGGTGGGGGGGGAGAGGCCTCCGGCGATGCGCCGCCACCCTCTGTGGGGGACCCAGCTGGGGGTCCCCGACTCCGGGGGACCCTCCGGCACCCCGGGGGCCACGTGATGGGCTTGGGCCAAGCCACGCGGGGGTTGGGGGGGGCAAAGCCCATCACATGGTGCCCAGAGCTGCCCAAAGCCTTTTCATGTGACTCTCAGCTGAGCCGGCACCGGCCGGGACGGGCAGAGCGCTTCGGCCCCCCACCCCCAATCCCCCACCCGTGGGGGGCTGCGGGGTCCCCTCTGCGTCCCCTCGCTCACAGATGGATGGGGGGGGGTGTCCTCGTTTACGGACAGGGGTTCCCCTCCCTCAATTTCCAGCATCCAGCGGGATGGGGACCCCACTCCTGAGGGTTATAGGTTCCCCCCCACGTCCCGCTGAGGGACGGGGACCCCGTAATAAGCCCCCCACGGCCCCCACCCGTGGGATTAGTGGGGTCTAATCCTGCTCCCTGTGTGATTTGGCTTTGAGAGGGGGGGTCTGCTCCCTAGAATTCCCAGGGTGATGCCCCCCCTCCTGCCGCCCCGCGATTCCTCTCGTATCCCGCTCCGGATGCTTCCCAGACCCTTCCCACCCAACACCTCCCCCCTCCCCAATAACCCCCCCAACCCCACTTACGACGCTGAGCCGTAGCCGAGACCAGGAGGGTCCCCAACACCAGGATCACCCCGTGCACCCGCATGGTCCCACCGTGCTCGTCTCCCCCTCCCCCCCCCCCGCTTCCCGGTACCGATGGGGCAGAGAAACCAAGGGAACGGGGATGACTATATGAAGGGGGGTCTCATTTGCATAATCCCACCCCCCCACAGTTGCGTGGGGACACGTGTGTGCACGTGTCTGAGCCCCCCCCCCCCCGCCCCGGTCACACGGTCTGGGTGGGTGGGAGGCTCGTGGGGTCTATCCCAGGGAAACAGAGACCACCCACCCCCCACCCCCCGCCCCGGTCCAGTTTAGGGAGGGGAATAGGGGGTGCTGCCCCCCCCCCCGCCCCGTTCTGGTGTCACCAGGGATGTGGGGTTTGTCCCCCGTCCTGGATTCGGGTGGGAGATGGGATGGAGACCCCCCACCCCCAATATCCCAACCCTTTGCTGCTCCCACCCCCACCCCAGCTCCCACCCCGTGCCCGCGGCCGGTCTGTGTGCGTGGGACGTGCGGGACCGTGGGACGGTGTGTGCGGGACGTTGCCCAGGCAACCCGCGTGCGTGCGACCCCCGACCCCCACTCCCCCCCCCCCCCAACGGGTGACGCCGCCCCGGGCCTGTCCGTGGGGCTGACTCTGCCCCCGTGACGCTTCCACCGGTGCCCGGGCCCCTCCGCCGACCGGAGACCCCCCCCCAAAGCAGGGCGGGGAGCGGCGCGGAAGGCACCGGGGCTCTGGGACCCCCACCCAACCTCGGGGGACCCCGGCCCGGGCGGTGCCCGCGGGTGAGACCAGCCGAGCCCCAGCCGTTACCCACAGGACCCCCCCTCACACACACACACACACCGGGCAGCCCCCTCCCCAGTGCGGGAGCGACCCCCGCGCAGGTATCCCACCCCCCAACCCCCCCGCGGGGCTTGTCCCTTTAAGGGATCTCCCGCGCCGCCCTCTACGTCACGGCGAGCCCAGCCAATGGGGAGGCGCGGGGGGCGTGGCCAGCGGAAGGCGGGAAGCGGCGGGGGCGGGGCGGCCGCAACATTGTTGCGCGCGCGGGGGGGGAAGCGGCCGCCGCGATCGTTCCACCCGCCGCGCGCGCGCCCGGGACACCCCCCCCCTCCCCTCCCCCAAGGACCACCCCCCCCCCCAAAGCCCCGGGACACCCCCCTGGGATACCCCTCCCCCCGGAACACCCTCCCCACCGGGGACACCCCCACCCTCCCGGGGATCGGCCCGGGGCCGCCCCCTGCCCGGGGTCTCCGCTGCCCGGGGGTCTCCCTCCCCCCGCTCCGGGGCCCCCCGACCCCCCCCCCCCCCCAATGGAGAATTTCCAGAAGGTGGAGAAGATCGGGGAGGGCACCTACGGCGTCGTGTACAAGGCCCGGAACAAGGTCACGGGGGAGGTGGTGGCGCTCAAAAAGATCCGCCTGGACACGTGAGTGGGGGGCAGGGGGTCCCCGGTGAGGGGGGGCCGGGGGTCCCGGTACTCACCCGCCTTCCCCGCAGGGAGACCGAGGGTGTCCCCAGCACGGCCATCCGGGAGATCTCGCTGCTCAAGGAGCTCAACCACCCCAACATCGTCAAGTGAGTGGGGGGCTGGGGGCGTGATGGGGGGGCGGGGGGGTCCCGAAGCCGTGCCACGGCCTGTCCCGGTGGTGTTTTGGCTGGGGTCCCGTGGCCGTGGGCGGGGTGGGGGTCCCGTGGCCGTGGGGAGGGTCCCGTGGCCGTGGGCGGGGTGGGGGTCCTGTGGCCGTAGGGAGGGTCCCGTGGCCGTGGGCAGTGTGGGGGTCCCGTGGCCGTGGGGAGGGTCCCGTGGCCGTGGGCGGGGTGGGGGTCCCGTGGGCAGGGTGGGGGTCCCGTGGCCGTGGGCAGTGTGGGGGTCCCGTGGCCGTAGGGAGGGTCCCGTGGCCGTGGGCGGGGTGGGGGTCCTGTGGCCGTAGGGAGGGTCCCGTGGCCGTGGGCAGTGTGGGGGTCCCGTGGCCGTGGGGAGGGTCCCGTGGCCGTGGGCGGGGTGGGGGTCCCGTGGGCAGGGTGGGGGTCCCGTGGCCGTAGGGAGGGTCCCGTGGCCGTGGGCAGTGTGGGGGTCCCGTGGGCGGGATGGGGGTCCCGTGGCCGTGGGGAGGGTCCCGTGGCCGTGGGCGGAGTGGGGGTCCCGTGGCCGTGGGCGGGGTGGGGGTCCCGTGGCCGTGGGGAGGGTCCCGTGGCCGTGGGCGGAGTGGGGGTCCCGTGGCCGTGGGGAGGGTCCAATGGCCGTGGGAAGCCCTGGCCATGGGGTCTCCTTGGCCGTGGGGGAGCTGTGGCGATGCTGAACCACCGTGGGTGGGGGTCCCGTGGCCGTGGGGAGCACTGACCATGGGGGGGCTCCATGGCCGTGGGGGAGCCATGGCGATGCTGAAACCCCGTGGCCGTGGGGACCCCCGTGGCCGGAGGTGGGGGGGTGCTGTGGCTGTGCAAGACCCCTGTGGCCATGGGGGGGGTCCCGTGCCTGTGGGGACCCCCAAGTCTGTGGGTTCCCGTGGCTGGGGGCTCCCCATGGCCATGGGGGGCCATTGCCATGCCAAGCCCAATGGTCGTGGGGGGGGTCCTGTGCCTGTGGGGACCCCCATGCCCGTGGGTCCCGTGGCCGTGGGGGGGTCCCATGCCTGGGGGGACCCCAAGTCTGTGGGTTCCCGTGGCTGGGGGAGGGATCCCATGCCTATGGGGACCCCAAGTCCGTGGGTTCCCGTGGCTGGGGGAGGGATCCCGTGCCTATGGGGACCCCAAGTCCGTGGGTTCCTGTGGCTGGGGGAGGGATCCCGTGCCTATGGGGACCCCAAGTCCGTGGGTTCCCGTGGCTGGGGGAGGGGTCCCGTGCCTGGGGGGTCCCCACGGCCACGGGGAGCCGTTGCCATGCCAAGCCCCATGGCCTTGGGGACAGCCCGTGGGGTTCCCTGTGGGTTCCCTTGGGAGTCCGGGAGGGGCTTCCCGTGGCCGTGAGGACCCCTGCCACCATGGAGGGGGGGCCCCCCCGGCGCCGGCCCAGGCGGTGCCCGCTCCCCCAGGCTCCTGGACGTGATCCACACGGAGAACAAGCTCTACCTGGTCTTCGAGTTCCTGCACCAGGACCTGAAAAAATTCATGGATTCGGCCTCCATCAGCGGCATCGCTCTCCCCCTCATCAAGGTACGTGGGCGGGAGGGGGTCGGGGATCCCGCTGAGGGGGGGTGGGGGGTGGTCCGGTCCCTGCTGACCCCCTCCCCGCAGAGCTACCTGTTCCAGCTGCTGCAGGGCCTGGCCTTTTGCCACTCGCACCGCGTCCTGCACCGCGACCTCAAACCCCAGAACCTGCTCATCAACGCCGACGGCGCCATCAAACTGGCCGATTTCGGCCTGGCCCGCGCCTTCGGGGTGCCCGTGCGCACCTACACCCATGAGGTGGGTGACGGGGGCCGGTGTTACGTTGAGGTTACCGGGGAGACCCCCCCCCCCCGCTGATGCTCATCGCGTCCCCGTGGCAGGTGGTGACCCTCTGGTACCGAGCCCCCGAGATCCTGCTGGGCTGCAAGTACTACTCCACGGCCGTGGATATCTGGAGCCTGGGCTGCATCTTTGCGGAGATGGTGGGTGGGGGGGACACGGGAAAGACCCCCTCCCCAAATCCCAGTCGTTGCGTTGCCCCCTGGATTTGCTCCGTTGGGTTCTGCCCGGCCCCGGGGGGGGGGGGGGGGGGCACAGCCCTGACGTCACTGGGGCACCCGGGGAATAAAGGGGCTTTGTGGGTGCGGGGAGAGGGGCTGGGTGTCATGTGAGCCCCCTCCTCCCCCCCCCCACGCAACGCCCCCCCCACGGGGTGAGCGTCAGGCGGCTGACCGCAGCACCCAGGGGCGCGCTCCCGCCGCGGGGACGGTCACAAGGGGCCGGCGTGAGCGCTCGTGGGGGTGGGGGCCGCCCTTGATCCCCACCCCGGGGTTGGGGGGGTGGGCGGCGGTGGGTGTGGGGAGGGGGGTGTCCAACCCCATCCACCCCACGGGGTGACCTTTTCCTCGGGAAGAGCAGGACGTCTGCGGGCACGACCAGACGCCGCCACCCCCCAACTTGGGGAGGCGGGGGGGGGGGGGGGGGGGGCCGGACGCCCTTTCCCATCGCGGGGCGCTTGGCGGGGGTTGCCCCACACGCCGTGGGGGGGTTGTTCCCATCACCCTGACGCTCCCCCCCCCCCATTTTTTCCCCCTCTTTCCCACGATGTGCGTAGATCACCCGCCGGGCCCTTTTCCCGGGGGATTCGGAGATCGACCAGCTTTTCCGTATCTTCCGGACGCTGGGGACGCCGGACGAGGCGGCGTGGCCCGGAGTGACCGCCATGCCGGACTACAAACCCAGCTTCCCCAAGTGGGCCCGGCAGGACCTGGGCAAAGTGGTGCCGCCTTTGGACGAGGAAGGTCGGAAACTGCTGGCGGTGAGCGAGGAGGTGGGTGGGTGTGTCGAGGTTGGGGGGTGGGGGGGGAGGTGAGGGGGGGGGGGCGATGGGGATCCCTCGTCTCACCTCCCCCTCCCCACAGCAAATGCTGCACTACGACCCCAACAAGCGCATCTCGGCCAAGGCGGCGCTGGCGCACCCCTTCTTCCGCGACGTCACCAGGGCTGTCCCCCACCTGCGCCTCTGAGCGGATCGGGACCCCCCACCCCCCCCCCCCCCCCACACCCCCCCGCAGGTCCCTGCCTGCGCTCCTGGCCCGGGGGGTGGGGGACGGGCCTCGGTGAGGGTCTGGAGAGAGGAGGGGGCTGCCTCCCGCGCCCCCACCCTAAAGGAGCCAACGCTGCGAGAGGTGATGGCTGTTCCTGGGGGGGGTGCAGTGGCCTAGGGGGACCCCCTCGTCACCCCCCCACGCCCCCTTCCTGCCCCCACCCACCCCCCCTGCCTGGCACTGCCCCGGGCAGAGCCCCCCCGCGTGGCTGCCCGTCCCCCACCCACCAGTGGGTCTGTGGTAAGCCCCCCACCCCAGCCCTTGCCTGGACATTTGGCACTTAGAGCCCCTCTGGGGGGGGTCCCTGGGACTGGGGGGGGTCCCTGGGACTGAGAGGTGGGGGATGGGGGGGGCGAGCACCTTCATCCCCATCCTCCTCCTCCTCCCAGACGGGGTGGGGGCTGTACCCCCTGATTCCCTGCCCCCCGGGAGCTGGAAGGTGGGTTTGGCTTGGGGGGGGGAGGGGGGGGGGCGATAGGGGCTCCCCCCGTGGAATATGTCCCCGTGAGCCCCCCCCCCGCCCCTCCCCCCGCGCTTTATTCGTGTCTTTTGTAACTTCTGCAATTTCGTACCGAATGTCCAGCTCTGTCTGCGCCTGCTCCGCGCGGGGGGGGGGCTGCGGCCGTGTCACCCCCCGGGGGGGCTTCCCCAGACCCCTCCCCCTCCAGATACCACCCCCCCCCGAGGGGTGCAGGGATGGCGTCCGGCCCCGCCCCCCGTGCCTGCCCTCCCCCCACCCCGCAGGACCCCGGGGTCCGTATGGGCCCCGCACGTGCCCCCGGGGCTCTGTCCGGCCCCCCAGGAGCCCCCCGTGTCCGGTGTGTCCCCCCCACCCCAGCCGTGGGGGCTCCCCGTGCCCCCCGCGAGGCCTCGGCCCCGCCTTCCACCGCGAGGCCACGCCTCCAAGTAGCCACGCCCATTTTAGCGCTCTGGAGCGTCGCGATTGGCCATTCCCGGCCCCGCCCCCCGCCGCGGGCGCCGCCGCGTTCACGCCGGTGAGGCCGGAGGTCGCGGCTCCTAGCAGCCCACGCGCACGCCCCGCCCCGCTGGCTGTCAATCCCGGGCAGCGCCGCTTGTGATTGGCCGAGGCGTATGGCTCCCCGAGCCCGCCCCACTCATCGCGGCGTCCGCCTCGGGTTGGCCGGACCGGGCCCTTTCTGCCCTGTGATTGGGCGCTGTGGCGGCGTCCTGCGTTCCGATTGGCATTTGCGACTGCGGGGCTCCACCCCCTTAGGTCACCTTATTTGTTGGTGCCGCCCCCCGCGCGGCGGTGCTTCTTATTGGTTTCGTCACCTGTCACTCACCTGAAACTCCGCCTCTTTCCTGGCATCCCCGCCGGCCATTGGCCTACCGCTTCCGCCACTCCCATTGGCTACACGGCGCTGCCCGTCCGCCCGCTCGCCGCCGCCGCCGCCGATTGCCTTCCCTGAGCGGGGGCGGGGCGATGACGCGCTCTCCACCGCTCCCATTGGCTCGATAGAGAGGAAGAGGCGTGCCCGCTGCCCCTTTGCACGCCGTCGATTGGCCGAGCCGCCCTTTAGTCCCGCCCGCGACAGGAGGGCTTGGTTGAGCCGCTGTTTGTGCGCTCGGGGGCCGCGACGGGAGGGCCGGACCGGACCGGGCCGGGCCGGGCGCTGAGGTACCGGGGGGTACCGGGGGGGCCGCACCGGGCCGGGGGCAGCCGCAGGGAGGGTGGTTCCGGGGGCCGGGGACGCTTGGGGCGGGGTGCCGGGGGCCCTGGGGGGAGGCCTGAGGCGGTGCTGGGCCCGCGGGGGGCAGAGGCCGGGGGGCGGGGGGGGGCCTGGGCGCGGGCCTCCTGGGGGTGGGGGCTGCAAGGGGGGGGCCGTGTGGCCCCCAGGCGGGGCGAGGCGCTGCCGGCCGGGCTGGGGCCGCCTCCCTCCTTGCGGCCGAAGGGAGCTGCAGTGTTGGGACCCCCCCGCGGCCTGAACCCCTTCCGGGAGGGGCTGGGGGGCGGCAGCCGCTCCCCCCCCCCCCCCCCCCCCAGTTCTGGGTGGGTTCACCAAGGGACAGCGGCCGCGGGGCCACGCAGGGCCCAGCGCTGCCCCCTTGGGTGTCCCCGCCGTGGGGGCCGAGGGTCCCCTCCCTGCCCGTCCCAGCGTTGCGGGGGGGTCCCTAACGCGGGTCTCCCCCTCCCCGTGTCGCCGAGCTGGTGCCCTGCGAGGTGCGGGGCTGGAAAACGCTGGGCGGGCGGGGTCCCGGTGCCCGGGAGGTCCCGGTGTTTGGCTTCGCGCTGCCGTTCTTCCCCGGTACGAACTGGCCGCCTGTGCGAGGCCCCGGTGTGAGATCAGCCGGTGGGGCGGGGGTGAATCACCGAGGCCGAGAGCCCCCCCCGAGACCCCCGTGAGCATCCCCGGTGCGGCCAAGCCATCCCGGCGGGGTGTAGGCCGGCTGGGAGTCTCTGGGAGAGGCCCCGGTGCTGCCCGTCTCCCACCCCTCCGGTACCGGCTGCCCGTCTGCCACTTCCCCACCCATTTCTGCACCGGCCCCGCTGTGGCTCCCCCCGAAGCGGAGCTTCCCGTGCACTTTCACCTGGAGCTTCGGCTTCCTGAGTCTCTCCTGGCTCCGGGGGAGCCCGTCCCGTCCCGGGGGCGCAGGGCTGGCTCCCAGGCTGCGGCTCCGGCCACCCGGAAGGGCGAGCGTCCCCGTTCCCGGCACACGGATCTCGGTCAGGGCTGCCTGGGCCGGCACCGAACCCGCTGGCGCAGGGTGGGAGCTGCCCAAATCGGCGCAGAGGCGGAGGGACCCGGCGCCGTCGTGGAAGAGCGGATCGAGAAGCCACTTCCAGGGCTCCTCTTCCAAAGGGCACCGCGTGCGGCAGCGCCCGCCGCGGGGCCGGATCCCTTGTGCCCGCGCAGGACTCGCTGTTGGTGCCAGAGCCCCTGGATCCCCCCGGGAGGACAGGAAGCTTCTCCAGGACGGCCTTGGGCGTGCGCCGGTGCTATCTCGGGTGAAGCGTGGGGGGCCGGCGCGTGGCCGAGCCCGTCCCTCGACCGGCGCTGTGAACCGGCTCCGCGACGGGTCGGGGGGAGAGCCGGGTCTCCGCTGTCCTCCGTGGGCGCTCGCCGACGCCTCCCCATCACGGAGCCGGCCGAGGGGCCGTACCCCGACGTTCCGTTAGGGATCCCCGACGGCGGGAGCCGTGGGGTGACTCTGCACGACGCTCGGCAGCGCGTACCGCCTCAGGTTGGCTCCGTGACCTCGTGCTCCCGCGGCGGGGCCGGTTCCGGTGTCCCAGCGCCGCTGCCCGGCAAAGGCTGGACCCTGTCGTATCCGGGACCGGCCGGGCGAATCCACGCCGGCCCGAGGTCCCGCACGCCTCTGGCCCGGTCGCTCGAGCGTGATTGGGACATAGGAAAAGTCTCGCTGGCAACAGGAAAAGCAGTTAGGCCAGACGGGCTGTTGCAACCCGCCCCGGCGAAGGATGCCCCCGCTCCCGAGCGCGCTTCAGCCGGCACGGCCCTTGCCACGGTGATCCCGGCAGCGTGGGATCGAGCTGATCCGGAGGGCTATCCCGGCAGCGCGCGGAGAGGCGGCGGGAGCGGTCGGGATCCCGTTTGGGAAGGGCTGAAGCGGGCGGGGATGGAGCGAGGCCTGTCAGGCACCGGTTGACCCGTTCGCTCCCGCCGGCGCAGCCCGGTCCCGGGGAAGGCTCCGGCCGCCGCGGCGGGGAGGGTGTGGATTCATCCCGCGGGATTCGTAGCCGGGGTCGTGGCGGCCGGTGCTTCGCACGGCGAATCTCGCTCAGGGAGCAGCTCGTAGTCGCTGACGCCGCGGAGGCGCGACGGAGATAGCTGCGGGCGGTGATGGTTGAGTGGGAAGGTTCGGTTGTTCTCTGGATGTTCCGGTGTCCCGGAGCCCGGCTCTGCCTGAGGGCAGCTCAGGGGGGTTGTATCCCTCGGAGGCGCCCCGCTGCGGGTGGGATGCCGTGACCCCCGCGCTGTTTAGGGGAAGGTCAGGGCCCACCCGGTGGGTGCTGCCCGCTGGGTTTCCAGCCTGGGTGTCCCGGAGCAGCTCCCGGGACGGAGCGGCGGCTCCTTCCACGGCTGGTGGTGCTTCTCGGGGTCTTGCTGAGCGACGGGGGGTGAGGATGGAGCCATCCGGCTCTGGGAAGAGCCGAAGCCTGGGTGCCGCTTCCCCGGCTCCCCGCGGGCGATGGCTTCGTCCAGGAGCTCTCCGCCTTGCGCCCACCCGAGCGGCGTGGAGGGGGCAGCTCCCGCCTCGCTGTCCCGAGGGTGAGGAGACCCGGGCGATGCCGCGGAGCAGGGGTCCGCAGGCCGCGTGTCTCCTGAGGTCCCCAAAAGGGTGACTCGGGGTTTGTGCCGTGCGGGGTGAGCCTGGGCGCCCGGTGAAGCTGCTGGCGGTCCCTCAGCTGGGCTGGGACCGTCCCCCTGCCACCTGGAGCCCCTCACCCGTGGCTGCCGGTGCCTGGCAGCTCTTCCGTGGGATCTATTCCGTGTGCTCGGCTCCGAAGCGGGAGGACGCGACCTGCTTGTCACGAGGCCCCGGCGAGCGGGCGGCAGAGGTCTGACGGCCCCGTGGGGCTCGCCGCTCCCTCGTGTCACCGTGCCCTCGGCCCCCGCGCTCGCGGGGAGGGCGGGTTTTGGCAGCACGGTTGCCCCGAGGAAGGAGGGAGCCGGCCCGGGGGATGCGGAAGGGACCCGGCTCCGGCAGGGCCGGCGAAGGAGAGCGAGAACAGACGCGGAGGGGGCGAGGCGGATCGGTTCCCAAAGTGGATTCCAGCTTCGGGAAGCAGGGCAAGGAGCTGATCTCTGGCTGCAGAGGGCAAGGGGGGCTCCCCCCCCCGGTGCTTTTGGGGTTGGAGGGCAGCTGGAGCTGGAGCGAGCCTCGTGCCCGGTGCCAGAACCGCTGGAGCAGGTTGTGCCGTGTGGCCTCGCCACGCGCCGTGGCGGGGATTTCTGCTCGGAATACTTAAAATGCTTTGTAAGAGCTTCAGCCCTGCCCCTGAGCTTGGCAGAGGGACGCTCGGCTGGAGCGATCCTGAGCTTTAGCCGTGCCCGGCCTCATCCCGACGGCTGGGTCGGGGTCTGCGCCCCACGAGCCTCGCAGTTAGGGAGCGTTTCCCGCCGGGTCTGTCCGGCTTTAGCCCTGCTCATTCCTTCGGGCACGTGGGGATGGGGAACGGGCAACAGCCAACTCTCGGCTTGTTGGTTCTGGTCCCCGTGATCCTCGTCCCGTCGCCGGCCGGTGCGGATAAATCTCCGCTGCGGCCCCGCAACCTTGGGAACGGGGCGTTAGGAGGGAGAGCGAGGTTAGCTCCTGAAGGAAAACACAAATCCTGCTTTCTCCCGCGGTCTCTGGGGGTCTGAACCACGGGAAAGCCGGCTGCCCAGCATCCCTCAGGTTTGGTGTCTCCTCCCGGCGCCCACCCCCTCGGGATTCGATGGCCTGGGTGCTGTGCTCCATCCCGCCCGGGTTCAAGCGGGCAGCCGGTGCCGGGATCCGAGCGCCGGCCGCCTGGGGCAGAGGGCAGCTCCAGGATGCCGGAGGGGCACCCCCTGTGCACCCCCAGCTCAAGCAGCTCCTTCAGACCCCCGCGCCCGCTGCGGAAAACAAAGCCAAAGCAGGGCTGAGGAGCCTTAAGGCAGAGCTGGGAGCGATCCCAACCCCTCCTCCCGGCTGGAGCAGCCGGAGCCGTTGGAGCCGCTCTCCCGCCGCCCTTTCCCGGCTCCTGGTCTCCGGTGCGGCATGTCCCAGGCTGGGGGAGGACTCCTGACCTGCTGACTCACTGCCAGGCTCCCCGGCCGCGGGAATCCCGGCCGCCGGCCTCTCGGATTAGCTCCTACCCACCCCATTTGCTGCTCCGTGAAATCCCTCCGGGCCAGGGGCTCGGGGAGCGGAGCCTGGGGGTCGGTGCCACGCGCCTGGGGGAGGACCCCCACGTCAGGAGAGGGACCCCCGGGGACGGCCACCGTTACGGCAGCACGTTCCGGCTCGAGGCAGGAGGAGTTTTACCCATTAAACCTCTCTTCTCCCTCTTCCAGGAGAGCCGAGCGGATCGAAGACCAGCACCCTGCCCCGCGCCGTCGCCTCGGTGCCTTCCCGGCTCTCCGGTTAGCAGGGCGAGCGGCGCCAGCAGCACCCGGGCCATGACCAGCCGAGGAGCCGCCAGGCCGAACGGGCAGTCCCAAGCCAGTAAAATCTGTCAGTTTAAACTGGTGCTACTGGGCGAGTCGGCGGTGGGAAAATCCAGCCTGGTGCTGCGTTTCGTCAAGGGCCAATTCCACGAGTACCAGGAGAGCACCATCGGGGGTGAGTCGGGCAGAGGGGGCCCCGGCGGGGGTCTTCCCGCCCCCTCGGGTAACGCTTTGGGGCGCCCACACCCCCGTCGCCGCGGCTTTGCCCTGCGCCCGTCGCGTGTCCCGTTCAGCGCGAGCCCCGGGCGGGCTCCAAGCCCGCGGAGCACGGGGTGGGCGCGCGCTCGGCAGCCGGGATTTTATTCCCGGCGAGCTGGGTTCGAGGTGATTAACGGGCTCAGCTAACGAGCTTGACTAACGGGCTCCTCCGCCCAGCCCAGCCAGCCCTCCTGGGACCGGGCTGGGGGCGCAGGCGGCGTTCCCCGCCGTGGCGACGCGATGCCAGCTCCGTCTTTCCTCCCGACAGCGGCGTTCCTGACGCAGTCCGTCTGCCTGGATGACACAACGGTCAAGTTTGAGATCTGGGATACGGCCGGGCAGGAACGATACCACAGTCTGGCCCCCATGTACTACCGGGGGGCGCAAGCTGCCATCGTGGTCTACGATATCACCAACCAGGTAGGATCGCGCCGGCCCCTCGGCTGCCGCCCGCGCGCCGCCTCGGTTCAACCACCCCGGCGCGGGGCCTACGGCGGTGGGGGGGGGTCTCTAAGACACCCGCCGTGCAGCGGAACGGTGGGCCGAGCCTCGAGTTCCCACCTGCGCTCCTAGGAAACCTTCGCCCGGGCGAAGACATGGGTGAAGGAGCTGCAGAGACAAGCCAGCCCCAGCATCGTCATCGCCCTCGCGGGCAACAAGGCTGACCTGGCCAGCAAGCGCATGGTGGAGTACGAAGTAAGTGTCTGGGCGAGGTGCCCCCACCTCGGGGCCGGCGTGCGCTCCCCTCGCCGCGGGAGACGTGCCGGACCCTCGCCAGCCGGACCCTCACGCGGCGGCTCGCGTCTCTTGCAGGAGGCGCAGGCCTACGCGGACGACAACAGCCTCTTGTTCATGGAGACGTCGGCCAAGACAGCGATGAATGTGAACGACCTCTTCTTGGCCATCGGTGAGGCGCCGGTAGCGGGTGGGGGTCGGGAAAAGGGGTGCAGCTTCCCCTCCCTGAGCTTTTCGGGGGAGGCTGAGCGGAGCTGGTGTCCATCCCGCCCTCCGCCGAGCGCGGCTTTTCAGGGCTGCGGTGCTGCTGCCGGGGCTCAGTGCCAGGATGTGCGGAGCTGATGCTCCCGGCATGGACAGCTTGAATGGAAACGGCTCCTGCTGGCTCCCCCGGCCCGGGACGGGCTCAGGGCAGGGTCCTGGCGGCTCCCCATGGCCCACAGCGGCCAGGACGGGCTCAGGGCTGGCTCCCCATGGCCCACAGCGGCCGGGACGGGCTCAGGGCTGGGTCCTGCCGGCTCCCCTGGCCCACAGCAGGTGGGATGGGCTCAGGGACAGGGTCCTGCCGGCTCCCCTGGCTCACAGCAGCCGGGACGGGCTCAGGGCTGGGTCCTGCCGGCTCCCCTGGCCCACAGCAGCCGGGACGAGCTCAGGGCTGGGTCCTGCCGGCTCCCCTGGCCCACAGCAGGTGGGATGGGCTCAGGGACAGGGTCCTGCCGGCTCCCCTGGCTCACAGCAGCCGGGACGGGCTCAGGGCTGGCTCCTGCCGGCTCCCCCCGGCCCACAGCAGCCGGGACGGGCTCAGGGCTGGGTCCTGCCGGCTCCCCTGGCCCACAGCAGCCGGGACGGGCTCAGGGCTGGCTCCTGCCGGCTCCCCCGGCCCGGGATGGCTGGAAGAGCTTCAGGGTAGGGTCCCTCAACCCCCTCCCACCATCTCCCCCATCTTCCCCTCCAGCCAAGAAGCTGCCAAAGAGCGAACCCCAGAGCACGAGCGGCGCGGCGGGCCGGAGCAGAGGCGTGGACCTGCACGAGCAGAACCAGCAGAACAAGAACCAGTGTTGTAGCAACTAAAAGGGCGACCTCGGCCGGCGCCCGAGCGAGAGGAAGAGCCGAAATGTAACCTCCATCCCCGTCCACCGCACCTCCATACCGGCACACCGAACCGAAACCCGCCCCAGAGCTCCCTCTAACTGCACTTTTTAACGCTTCGGAACCACCGCGACGCCCCGTTCCCACCGTCCCCGATGGCAGCGGAACTGGATCGGCCCCGGGGGAGGGGGGGGGGTGGGACACACTTAACTTCCAGCGGAAAGGAACCCAACAACGAACTCTTCTTCACTTTGTATTATAGGTGCAAATAGCGACCTGAAAATTCCCCTTTTCTCCCTCTCCCACCTCCCGCTCCGCTTCCGGAACCCCGCGCCCTCCCTCCTTCCGCCCTCCCCCTCCTTAGAGCCGGGGGGGGGGTGGGGGGCAGCTCGGAGGTTCCCGGCGTGGCCAACCGGCTGGAACCAGGGACCCTCCGGGGAACACGGGATTTTTCCCTGGGGGGGGGGGTCTCTCTCATGGATTTCTTCATTTTTATCCCCTTTCCCCTGCTCGGCCGTCGGGGGGGGGGGAGGAAAGCTGCAGCGTCCTTCGGTTCTTTCCTAGGTGGCCTTTGTTTTATTGCTGGAAGTGCCTCGGGGGGGGGGCTTTATATAGGGGGAGGGGGGCACGGGGTGACCCCTCCCCACGGCTCCACCTTCCCTCCTTCTCCCTGTGGCCACCCCACGAGCCACGTCCCTCCGGTGATCCCCACGCGGCCGCGCCGGTGACGCCGATTGCTTGCTCGGGGGTTTGTCCCCCGGGTGGGTGTCCCCGTCCCCCCCCCCCCCCCCCACCCCGGGCCGGCAGCGGGTGAGGGGGCGTCTCTGTTTTGCACTTTAGGGGGAGCCCTCGGTTGGGGGTTTTTTTGGGGGGGGGGGGGGGCGCAGGGGCTGGAGGCTCCCTGGTGGTTCGGTTTCTGCGGTTTTGGCCCCGCTGGGGGTCGTCGGCGCCGTCGCTCGGTCCCGACAGCGGAGTGGAAGGAGCAGACCCCCCCCCCCCCCGGCCCCAACCCTGCTCAGGGGGGTGGGGAGGAGGCAGGTGCCACCATTAACCCCCCACCCACCCCCAGCAGCGACACCCCCTGGGCCACGGCTCCCGGCGCTCGCCCTGCCGGGGGGCTGTATCCACGGGGTGCTGGGGTCAGGCTAGCCCCCCCCCAAAAAAAAAGGGGAGCATCCTGCTTGCAGGATGAGGGCCTGTAGGCAGCCCCCCCCCCCAGGCCCGTGGCTCATCACAGGACCCACTCCCGGCTGTGGGGCGGAGGGACCCATCTCGTATGAAGCCCCCCACGCCGGGGGGGGCAGGGGGGCTGAGCCCGCAGGCAGACAAACCCCCCCCCAGCCCCGGGATGCTCGTGCATTGGCCAACGGTTGCGTCTTCTCACGGTCCGGGGGCCGACTGCCAGCCCCCTCCCCTAAATTATGACAACCAGGGAGCGTGGCTAGCGAGGCCACGCACCCCGTTGCCCCCCCCCCCCCCCCGGTGACCACTTAACCCCCCCCCTCAAGGCCACACCGGCAACCCTTCGTCTTCTGGCCAAACCCCTGGACCCGACAGGGACGCTGCAGCTTTTCTCACTCTTTTTATTTTTCCGGTTTGGGGTTTATTATGATGATTTTGGCTTCGCAAAAGCTTTTGCCCATCGCATCCCAAAGTAATTCCTGGTAACTCGCCCCCCGCCCCGCCCCCTCCCCATTTTTCCCATGTATTTAATGTAAGTAAAAACCAAACCAAACAACAAAAAAGAAGGTAAATAATCAAAAAAAACACCTCTGTGTGCTCAGGGAGGGGTTTGGGGGTGTGTGTGTGGGGGGTGGAGTTGGTCGCCAACAGCCCCGTGGGGTGGCCCCAGCCCTGCCCTGATAACGCTTATCGCAGCCACCAGCTGGGTGGTGCTTCCCGGGTGTTACCGCCGCCTTCCCCGGGGGGAACGACGGATCCTGATTCCCGTTGCCCGCGGGGAACGGCGTGGGGGTTTAAGCCCCTCTCTCGGTGGTGTTTGTTGCCCCTTTAAGGCCGGTTGGTTGTTGCCCTTTTAAGCGCCGCCGTTGCCCCTTTAAACCCGGTTTGTTGCCCTTTTAAATCACGCTTTCGCTGGACCCCACTAAGGGTGAAGCCACGCCCATGCCGCCCCTCCGGGTTGGGGGGAGGAGGGCGTGGCCCGTGGGGGTCGTCCCCTCCGATTAGGCCACGCCTATCGCCCCTCTCTTAAAGAGGCAGCGCTCCCCGGTCCGTTGCGCCACCGGACGCGTAACGCAGGTGCGTGGCGGGACGAACCGGGACCGGGATGGGGTTGAGGGGGGGGGGGACGGAGCGACGGGACGGGGATGCTCCGCGCAGGTCCCTGCTTCCCCCAGGGCCGGGGGGGGTGGGTTCGTCACGTGTCGGTGCCCGGTATCGGTACCCGGTAACGGTGCCCGGTAACGGTACCCGGTGCCCGCCGCAGCCGCTCTCTCCCGCTCAGGTGTCGCCGCGATGCTGCTGCTCCGAGCCGTCGTCGGGCGCAGGTAGGAACCGCCCCGTCGGGGCTCCCCGCGGACCCCCCCCGCGGCCCCCCAAACCCGGTCCCAGCTCCGGTTCCCGCCGCCCCCCCCCCCCCGCAGGCTCCCGCCGCTGCCCCGTCGAGGCTCCTCCCGGTTCGCCCCCGGCAGCCCCGCGGCGGGGGGACCCCGGGGGGCGGCCCCGGTGCTGGCGGCGTTGCTGGGCCTCGGAACCGTCCTGGCCTACGGAGAACGGCGGCGGCGGGTGAGCGGCGGCACCGGGAGGCGGGGGGGGGAGGGCACCGGGGGGGGGCGGGGCAGCACCGGGATGCCCGGATCCTCCAGGATCGCCTCCCGCCCCCCCCCCCCCCCCCGCCCCGGTCCGGGATGGGCGGGGCGGGGGGGTGCCACGTCCCTCCCCCGGCTGTGGGTCACCGGTTTTGGGGGGAGGGGGACACCCAACCCCCCGGGGTCGTGGCTGGGGACGGGGGGGGAGGGTGCGTAGCCCGTGGGGGCACCCCCCGTTGATGGGGCTGGGGTCTCGCAGGTTGCCCAGGCGGCCCAGGCCACCCCCTCCCCCCCGTACCCCCTGTACACGCGGGAGGAGGTGGGCCGGCACCGCTCCCCCCGCGACCGCGTCTGGGTGACCCACGGCACCGACGTCTTCGACGTCACCGACTTCGTGGAGCTGCACCCCGGGGGGGCCGACAAGGTGCTGCTGGCGGCGGGGGGGGGCCCTGGAACCCTTCTGGACCCTCTACGCCGTCCACAACCAGCCCCACGTCCTGGAGCTGCTGCGGGAGTACAAAGTGGGGGAGCTGCGCCCCGAGGAGGCGGCGCCGCCCCCCGACGCCACCCGGGACCCCTTCGCCGGGGACCCCCCGCGCCACCCCGGCTTACGGGTCAACAGCCAAAAGCCCTTCAACGCGGAGCCGCCGGCGGAGCTGTTGGCCGAGCGTTTCCTGACGCCCAACGAGCTCTTCTTCACCCGTAACCACCTCCCGGTGCCGGCGGTGGATCCCGGTTCCTACCGGCTGCGGGTGGAGGGACCGGGGGGCCGGGAGCTGTCGCTGTCGTTGGCCGAGTTACGGGACCGTTTCCCCAAGCACGAGGTGACGGCCACGCTGCAGTGCGCCGGCAACCGCCGCGCCGAGATGAGCCGCGTCCGGCCCGTCAGGGGTTTGGCGTGGGACGTTGGAGCCATCGGGACGGCGCGTTGGGGCGGCGCGCGCTTACGGGACGTCCTGCTTCGCGCCGGTTTCGGGGAAGAGCGGGAGGGCGAGTGGCACGTTTGCTTCGAGGGTTTGGACGCCGACGTCGGGGGAACTCCGTACGGCGCTTCCATCCCCTACGGCCGAGCCCTCGACCCGAACGCCGACGTTCTGCTGGCCTACGAGATGAACGGCGAGGAGCTGCCCCGCGACCACGGCTTCCCGCTCCGCGTGGTGGTGCCCGGCGTGGTGGGCGCCCGCAGCGTCAAGTGGCTGCGGCGCGTGGCCGTTAGCCCGGCCGAGAGCCCCAGCCACTGGCAACGGAACGACTACAAGGGCTTCTCCCCCTGCGTGGATTGGGATACGGTGGATTACAGCACGGCCCCCGCCATCCAGGAGCTGCCGGTGCAGTCGGCCATCACCCACCCTCGCCCCGGCGCGGCGGTACCGGCGGGAGAGCTGACGGTGAAGGGTTACGCTTGGAGCGGGGGCGGGCGGGAGGTGGTGCGGGTGGACGTCTCGCTGGACGGCGGCCGGACCTGGCGCGTGGCTCGGTTGACGGGCGAACGTCCGGTGCCGGGACGCGCTTGGGCTTGGACGCTGTGGGAGTTGCGGGTGCCGGCGCCGGCGGGCGCCGAACTGGAGATCGTCTGCAAGGCGGTGGACGGGAGCTACAACGTACAGCCGGACACCGTGGCGCCCATCTGGAACCTCCGCGGGGTCCTCAGCAACGCCTGGCACCGCGTCCCCGTCACCGTCGCCCGCTGAACCGGCTCCAGCACCTTTCCCCGCTCACCGACACCTTTCCCCGCTCACCGGCTCCGGCTCCTTTCCCTGCTCACCGACACCTTTCCCCGCTCACCGGCTCCGGCTCCTTTCCCTGCTCGCCTGCTGAACCGCCTCCGGCTCCTTTCCCCGCTCACCGACACCTTTCCCCGCTCACCGGCTCAGGCTCCTTTCCCTGCTCACCCCCTGAACCGGCTCCGGTGCCTTTCCCCGCTCACCGACACCTTTCCCCGCTCACCGGCTCCGGCTCCTTTCCCCGCTCACCTCCTGAACCGGCTCCAGCGCCTTTCCCCGCTCACCAGCACCTTTCCCCGCTCACCCATTGAACCAGCACCCGGCGCCTTTCCCCGCTCACTGACACCTTTCCCCACTCACCAGCTCCAGCTCCATTCCCTGCTCACCCACTGAACTGGCTCCGGTGCCTTTCCCCTTTCACCCATTGAACCAGCACCCAGTGCTTTTCCCCGCTCACCAACACCTTTCCCCGCTCACACCTTTCCCTGCTCACCCATTGAACCAGTGCCCAGCACCTTTCCCCCCTCACCGGCTCCAGTGCCTTTCCCCCCTCACCCCCTGAGCTGGCTCCAGCGCCTTTCCCCGCTCACCAGCACCTTTCCCCGCTCACCCATTGAACCAGCACCCGGTGCCTTTCCCCGCTCACCGCCTCCGGTGCCTTTCCCCGCTCACCAACACCTTTCCCTGCTCTCCGGCTCTGGCATCTTTCCCCGCTCACACCTCTCCCCGCTCACACCTCTCCCCGCTCACACCTCTCCCTGCTCACACCTTTCCCCCCTCACCAGCTCCAGTGCCTTTCCCCCCTCACCCCCTGAGCTGGCTCCAGCTCCTTTCCCCACTCACCGACACCTTTCCCCACTCACCGGCTCCGGCGCCTTTCCCTGCTCGCCTGCTGAACCGGCTCCCGGCACCTTTCCCCCCTCACCGGCTCCGGCTCCGTTCCCCGCTCACCCCCTGAACTGGCTCCCGGTGCCTTTCCCCCCTCACCTATTGAACCGGCTCCGGCGCCTTTCCCCGCTCACCGACACCTTTCCCTGCTCACCGGCTCCGGCACCTTTCCCTGCTCACCCCCTGAACCGCCTCCGGCGCCTTTCCCCACTCACCCCCTGAACTGGCTCCAGCTCCTTTCCCCGCTCACCGACACCTCTCCCCGCTCACACCTCTCCCTGCTCACACCTTTCCCCCCTCACCAGCTCCAGCTCCGTTTCCCGCTCACCGACACCTTTCCCCGCTCACCGGCTCCGGCTCCGTTCCCCCCTCACCCACTGAACCGGCTCCGGCGCCTTCCCCCGCTCACCGACACCTTCCCCCCCTCACCAGCTCCAGCTCCGTTCCCTCTCGCCCGCTGAACCGGCTCCGGCTCCGTTCCCAGCTCCCGGCTCCGGCGCCTTCCCCCGCTCACCGACACCTTCCCCCCCCGGCTCCCTCCCCCCCCCCGTCGCCGCAGCTCAAGGCCGCGCCCCTTCGCCGCCCCCCGCCCTGTGAAAGTGGCTCCATAAAGGTTGCGCAGTTTTATGGACCCGGCGGTTTCCTTGGGACTGGGGGGGGGGGGGGGGGGGGGGGCGTGATGTGACCCGGGGCGACCCCCACAGCCCCCTCCTCTGTCCCCGGGTGACCCTGCGGGACCCGCTGACCCTACACAACCCCTGAAACTATGGGACCCCTTGGCCCTAGGGGACCCACTGAACCCAAATAACCCCCAGCCCCACGGGACCCCTTGACCCTACAGGACCCACTGATCCTGTGTAACCCCCAGCCCCACGGGACCCCTTGACTCCAAGGGACCCACTGACCCTGTGTAACCCCCAGCCCCACAGGACCCCTTGGCCCTAGGGGACCCTGTGACCCCAAATAACCCCTGACCCCATGGGACCCCTTGACCCCAAGGGACCCACTGACCCTACACAACCCCCAGCCCCACGGGACCCCTTGGCCCCAAGAGACCCACTGACCCTGTGTAACCCCTGACCCCACGGGACCCCTTGGCCCTGTGTAATCCCTGACCCCAAGGGACCCCCTGACCCTACGGGACCCACTGACCCTGTGTAACCCCCAGCCCCACGGGACCCCTTGGCCCTAGGGGACCCTATGACCCCAAATAACCCCTGACCCCATGGGACCCCTTGACCCTATGGGACCCACTGACCCTGTGTAACCCCCAGCCCCACGGGACCCCTTGACCCTATGGGACCCACTGACCCTGTGTAACCCCCAGCCCCACGGGACCCCTTGGCCCTACGGGACCCACTGACCCTGTGTAACCCCCAGCCCCACGGGACCCCTTGACCCTATGGGACCCACTGACCCTGTGTAACCCCCAGCCCCACGGGACCCCTTGACCCTATGGGACCCACTGACCCTGTGTAACCCCCAGCCCCACGGGACCCCTTGACCCTATGGGACCCACTGACCCTGTGTAACCCCCAGCCCCACAGGACCCCTTGACCCCAAGGGACCCACTGACCCTACACAACCCCCAACCCCACGGGACCCACTGACCCTATGGGACCCACTGACCCTGTGTGACCCCTTGACCCTACGGGACCCACTGACCCTACACAACCCCCAGCCCCATGGGACCCACTGACCCTGTGTAACCCCCAGCCCCACGGGACCCTGTGACCCCAAATAACCCCTGACCCCATGGGACCCCTTGACCCCAAGGGACCCACTGACCCTACACAACCCCCAGCCCCACGGGACCCCTTGGCCCCAAGAGACCCACTGACCCTGTGTAACCCCTGACCCCACGGGACCCCTTGGCCCTGTGTAATCCCTGACCCCACAGGACCCCCTGACCCTATGGGACCCACTGACCCTGTGTAACCCCCAGCCCCACGGGACCCCTTGGCCCTGTGTAATCCCTGACCCCATGGGACGCCCTGACCCTACGGGACCCACTGACCCTGTGTAACCCCCAGCCCCACGGGACCCCTTGGCCCTATGGGACCCGCTGACCCTGTGTAACCCCCAGCCCCACGGGACCCCTTGATCCTATGGGACCCACTGACCCTACACAACCCCCAGCCCCACGGGACCCCTTGGCCCTAGGGGACCCTGTGACCCCAAATAACCCCTGACCCCATGTGGTTCATGCCATGACCCCACAGCCCGTGGGACCCCCCCCCAGACCCTACAGCTTCCCTATGGGTGACACCCCCCCCCCCCTGCCCCCCAGCCCTCCCGACACCCACGACCCTCACTCCCTGCCCGAGGGGACCCCATGGGGCTCCCCGGCCCCACAGCCAACCCCCCCCCCCCCCCCGGGACCCCCTGGGGCTGCTCACGGGTGCCCCTCGATGGGGGGGGGGGGGGGGCCCGGACCCCTTGATGGCCGCCTCGGGGGGGTGGCGGGGGTCCCGTAACCCCTCGGCGCATCCCACGCGGTATCGGCTATCGATTAGCGGCTATCGGCTATCGATTACCGCCCCCCCCCTCCCAGGCCCCGGGGGCCATCGATGCTCTCGGCGCTCCCTGGGCGGCCGCTCGATGCGCCGGCGCTCGGCTGCGCGGCCTGGCTGCGCGCGGGGGCCGGAAGTGGCTCGGGGCGGGCGGTGGGGGGGGGGGGGCCCAGGCCCGGGCCCTCCTCAGGTGAAGCCGCCGCCGATGGAGCCGCCGCCGCCGCCGAACCCCTGAGCCCCCCCCGCCCGCCGCTCCCCCACGCCCCGCGGCTGGGCCGGGCCGGGGGGGCCCTCCCGGAGCCCCGCCGGTGAGAGGGGGTCGCTGTCGGGGCGCCGGGGGGGGGGGGCGGGGGTGATGGGGGGGGGGGCGGGGTGTGACCGGGGCGAGGGGAGGGGGTGTCATTGCGGTGGGGGGGGGTCGTTGCGTTGGGGAGGGGGCTACCGGCTTGGGGAGGGGGGAGTGGGGTGTGACCGCGGCGGGGGGGGCTCGGGGGGGGGTCGTCGGGGGGGTGGGGGCTGCCCCGGGGGGTCGGGGGGGGGGGTCTCTCCTGGGGGATGGGTGACTTTTGGGGGGGCTGAGGGGGTGTCCGCCTCCTGCGCGCTTGTGGGGGGGTGGGGGGTGTCAGTGCTTTGAGTGGGGTCTGTACCCGGGGGGGGGCTGAGGCTGCGCCCCCAAATCTCCCCGCAGCCCCTTCCCCCGGGGGGGGGGGGGCGCGGAGCCAGCTCGGGATGGCCGCAGGGGGGGGGTCCCTCTTTGCCGGGGGGGGGGCAGCCCCCAAACTTGGCCGCTCCGGAGGACGAGGGGGGTGGAGGCGCCCCCCCCCATGGTGTGACATTTCTGGGAAACAATGGGCCCCCCCGGCGGGATGGGGGGGGCTGGGGGGGGTTGGGGGGGGCGAAGTTCTGCTCTCCCTGCCCCCCCCCGCCTCTGCCCGTGCCGGGGGGTCGCCCCCCTCCGCGTCCGTCTCGGCTCCGTGTGCTGGGGGGGCGGGGGGGGGGGTTTGGGGGGGGCTGTTACCCCCCCGTCACGCGTCCGGGGGGGTGGGGGGTGTCAGTGGTTTTGGGGGAAGCCGTTGGCTCGGGGCAGGGTTTGCTGGCACCGCCGGCGCCTCCTTGGTTTTCCCACGGGGATGCTCGGATGTGGGGCTCACCCCTCCCCCCCCCCGGTTCCGTCTCACCCAGCCGGTCCCGTTCCGCCCCCCCCCACCCCTTTACCGATTCTACAGCAGCCCCGGGCAGTGGCTCCGGCAGCTCCGCGGAGCAGAGAGCGGCGGCGGGGGTCCCGCTCGGGTCTGGGGGTCCTGCTTGGATCTGGGGTCCCGCTCGAATCTGGGGGTCCCGCTTGGATCCTGCTCAGATCTGGGTCCCGCTTGGATCTGGGGTCCCGCTCGAATCTGGGGGTCCCGCTTGGATCCTGCTCAGATCTGGGTCCCGCTTGGATCTGGGGTCCCGCTCGAATCTGGGGGTCCCGCTTGGATCCTGCTCAGATCTGGGTCCCGCTCTGATCTCGGGGCCGGCTCAGATCCCGCTTGGATCCGGGTCCCGCTCTGATCCTGCTCAGATCCGGGTCCTGCTCGGGTCTGGGAGTCCCGCTCGGATCCTGCTCAGATCTGGGTCCCGCTCGGATCCGGGTCCCACTCGGATCCTGCTCAGATCCGGGGGTCCCGCTCGCATCCGGGGGTCCCACTCGGATCCAGGGGTCCCGCTTGGATCTCGAGGTCCCACTCGGATCCTGCTCAGATCCGGGTCCTGCTTGGATTTGGGTCCCGCTCTGATCTCGGGGCCGGCTCAGTTCCCGCTCGGATCCGGGGGTCCCACTTGGATCTCGAGGTCCCACTCGGATCCCGGGTCCCGCTCGGATCCTGCTCAGATCTGGGTCCTGCTCTGATCTCGGGGCCAGCTCGGGTCCCACTTGGATCCGGGTCCCACTCTGATCTCAGGGCCGGCTCAGTTCCTGCTCGGATCCGCATCCCGCTCTGATCCTGCTCAGATCCGGGTCCCGCTTGGATCTGGGTCCCGCTCACATCCGGGGGTCCTGCATGGATCTCGAGGTCCCACTCGGATCCCGGGTCCCGCTCGGATCCTGCTCAGATCTGGGTCCTGCTCGGATCACGGGTCCTGCTTGGATCTCGGGGTCCCGCTTGGGTCCCGCTCGGATCCTGGGTCCCGCTCGGATCCGGGCCCAGCTCGGGTCCCGCTCGGATCCGGGCCCAGCTCGGGTCCCGCTCAGATCCGGGCCCAGCTCGGGTCTCGCTCGGATCCCGGGTCCTGCTCTGATCCTGCTCTGATCTCGGGGCCAGCTCGGGTCCCGCTCGGATCCCGCTCACATCCGGGTCCTGCTCAGATCCCGGGTCCCGCTCTGATCTCGGGGCCAGCTCGGGTCCCGCTCGGATCCCGCTCAGATCCGGGTCCCGCTCAGATCCCGGGTCCCGCTCTGATCTTGGGGCCAGCTCGGGTCCCGCTCGGATCCTGCTCACATCCGGGTCCTGCTCAGATCCCGGGTCCCGCTCTCCGCCCAGTTCGGTTCCCGCTGGCTCTGCCCGGGAGGAGCAGCCGGCGGTACCCCCAGAGCTCCCTGGGCTCGCGGAGAGCGAGAGCTCAGCCCCGAGCGGCGGCGGGTTGGCCCAAGGGGGACCCCGATTCCCGGGTCCCCCCGGGACCCGCCTCACCGCGGTGGGGGGTGCGGGCGGGGGTGCCGCCGGCCCCCGGGGTCGCTCTGGATTCCGGCGGGCTGGCGATGCCTCGGGCGCCGATCCGGGCTCTGGATCGGATCCGCGGGGCGGGCGGGGGGGTTCTGTCTCTAACAGGTTCTAACCAGGGATGCTCCGACCTTGGCTTGAGCGCCCAGAACGCGGGAAGGCGATGGATAACCACCCCCCACCGGGATCGCAGGGGGGGCGTCGGCTCCGTCAAACCCCCCCCCGGCGCGAGCGGGCTAACGGGGCGCGGTCGGTCCCTGAACCCGGCGCCCCCCGGCGCTTCCCGCCTGGGCTCCGGCGCCCGCCGCGCGCTCCCCCCGAGCCCTCCCCGCGGTGCGGAGATGGGAGCCGACCCCCGGCACGGGACGGTGGGCGGGCGCTGCCGTAGGGGTCTTGGGGACCCCTCGCCCTTCCCGAGGGGCTCCTCCCGCCCGTCGTAGCTCCCACCCGCCCCGGGCGACCCCCGCCTGCGAGCCACGCTGCCGGCCCAGCGGAGAAACGGGTCGGACCGAGGGGATCTGACCTTTCCGGTTGGGTTTTGGCGTCTTTGTGCCTTCACCCTCTGCGGGGGCCGACGCCGTGACCTTCCGGGGGTCACAGGAATTGGGGCTGGGGGCGGCGGGGCCGGAGGCGGCTTTATTTTCCGGCGCCGAACCTTCGGAATCGTTGGACGGCGCTCGGGGTGTCGCCGGAAGCACCGGGGACGGTTAAGAGCGGGGAGGATCGTTAGGCTTTCCTAACGACTTCGCCGCTGAGGGGGGCTACCGACGGGACCCCCCCCCCCAGCCCCAGGGGGGGGGCCGGAGGGTGCGTCGATGCGCCCCACCGGGTGGGACGTTTCCCGTCTCCGGGATGGATTGGGGGGCTCAGCAAAGACCCCCCGCCCCCGGTACGGGGTTGGTGGGGGGGTGGGGGGCACGGCCGGGTCTCCTTCGGCCCCTCGTTAGCGCAGAGGACGCGGAGGTTTAATTGGGCTAATCCTGAGGACTTTGTGTTTTCCTTGAGCGGCGGCACTCGGGGAAGAGTCCTTGTTTCGGAGGGGAGGAGGGCGCGGGGCGGCGCCGGCGGCACCCGCTCTAATTTTAGCGCGCTCCAGCCTCCGATTCCCGAGTGGTTATCGCACCTGAATGCCGGGAAGAAGGTTTCTCTGCGTCCTCCCCACCCCCCCCCCCCCCCCCAACCAAGGCCCCCCCGGGGGTGTGTGGGGCGGTCCGAAACCGCCGAGGTTTGTCCCCGATCCGAATCCTCGCCGCGTCGCCTGACCCAGAATCCCCTCCGGAGAGCGGACGAAGCGCCGCGTTCCCCCGCTCCGAAGGGATCGCTCCTTCCCCGGGGGGCCGGGGGGGGGGCAGCTGGGATGCGGCTCTGCCTTGACCAGCGGAACCCTCGTCCCTGGCAGCAGCCCCTTTCTCCCGGGGACGCGCGGCCAGGCCGTCCCTCCGCCTGCGCGGCCTCTTCCCTGGGCTTTCCCGAAGGAAAAGGGCTCCGGGGACAAGCGACGCCGGAGCCTTTTTCCAGCCGCGGGGCGCAGGAGTTACGGAGCCGGCTCCTCGCTCCGTCCTCTCTGCTAATTAATTTCCCTCAAAGCAATCAGCTAATTCCTCATGCTCTACCTGCGGTGTCTGGGGGGGGGGGGCACCGGGATCCTGCTTGTCCCAGGACTCCAGCCAGGGGGGTGCCGGGGGGGCAGCGAGGGGTTTGGGCAAGGCAACGCCGGCACCTTTCCGCGTCCTGCCTTCGCCCGCGGTGCCCGTTCCCGGTGCTTGGTCTGATGATTTTTTTTTTTGGGTCGAAATTCCGCGTTTTCAAGGATTTCTGCAGAGAAAAGGGCTTTCCAAAGTGGGTTTTTAGGAACGCGCCGCCGTCCCCTCGGGCAGAGCCGGACGGAGCTGCGGGCGGGCGCGAGGCAGAGGAGCAGAATTACGGATCCGACGCAAATAAAGCGACGGGTGGCGCGTTATACCCCGGTTCCCGGCGGGATTTCGGCCGGAACCGTCTTCCATCCCAGGAAGTTAAGGGCTGCGATGGGAATCTCGGCTTCTCCTCCGCTGCCCGAGCTGGGTACGGCCGGGAGCGTCCTCCCGGGACGTCCCGCTCCGTGCCGGCGGCGCAGGGAGAGGGCTCACGGCGCCAGCCCACGGCCGATCCCGATTTCGGTTCACGCGGTGCCTGGGGCCGGTTTGGGGCTCTGCATCCCGCTGTCGTCAGGGAAACGGGAGTCTCCATCGCCCCCGGTCAGGCTCCGCGCCCCGGGGATCCCGGCACTGGAGAAGTGGGGGGGGGAGCGAAACCTCTCCGTCCTGTCACCAAACCGCCGGCAAAACCCGCTGGGAGGGACCCGCCGCAGGGGATTGCTGGTTTCCTTCGGCTCGGGAAAAGGCACCGGGATCTTCCTCCCGCCCCCCGGCAGCGTGTCGGCCGCCCGGCGCCGCTGCCCCTTCCGCAAAGCCCGTTGGTTTTCCCGTTTGGAGCGGACGCTTCGCCTCCCCGCGAGTGAACGGCGTTCGAGAACCGTCCGCAGCCGACGCTCCGTTTCCCCTCCCGTCGCCTGCCCCCGGCTCGAACCGGCAAAACTCCCGTCCCCACGCCCGGTTCGGCGCCAAGCGGCCGCGCTGATTGCCGAATAAAAGCCTTCGGGACGCGTGAACCGGTCGTTATCGCCGCGTGGCGGGTTCCGGAGCGGGATGCCGGAGCCGTCGGTCTCTTCGCGCGGAAACCGAGCGCGAGGATTCCCGGCGACGAGAAGCGAGTTGCCAGCCCGCCTGGCTTCCCGGGGCTTCTCCATCCCTCGGGAACGGTGACTCCCCACCTCGGGGGGTGGGGGGGTGCTGGTGGCTGCCCTTCTCCCACCCCGGCCCGCTCCGAGGGTCGGTCTCTGGCGGGGGGCAAGGCCCGGTTCGCCGGCGGCCGCTCCCGGAGAGCGCGGCTCGGACGGGGAGGATGGCTCTGGGCCCCTGGGGTCGATGGCGTTAAGCCCGGGGGCTGCGCGGAAGGAACTCGGGGTGGGTGACCCCTCCGCTCCGGGCGGCCCTGGGGCGGTTTTCCGGGAGGAGGAGCGCCGGAGCGTCTCGTGGGGGATAACCCTGACCGGGCTCTGCTTTCTCTTCCAGCCAAGTACCTTAAAGATGGACATAGAAGACTGTAACGGACGATCCTACATATCTGGTAGGTCTCATCTTGATTTTTGCCACCTGAATTTTGGGTTGGTGCCACCGGCCCCCCCGCCCCCCCCCCGGCGCTCGCTTGGCCCCGGGGCCGTGCCGGCGGCGCAGGCGAACGCGGCGCGGAGCAGCGGTTCCGTTACGATGCTAAACGACGCTATGGAAGGGCTCAGCCCGGGCCCCCCGGCCCCGCCGTTACCGGGATCAAACCCCCCAGCTACCGGGATCAAACCCCCCCGCTGAGCTCCCCACGCGAAGCCGTGAGAGGATGCGGGGCCGGCCCGGATCTCGGTGCTGGGGGCCGCCGGCGCGGCGCCACGTTCCGTAACCGGCGGGGTAGGACTGGAGGTGCCGTGCTGGGGGTCACAGCCCCGGCGATCGTCTCCTCGGTGGGGGGGGAACCCCAGCGGCACCGGGGGGCGGGTTTAGATCCTCCGGTCGCCCGCAGGAACCCGGCCGGTAGCCGGTTTGGGGGGATCCGTTTGTATCTCGGGGCGGGGGGTGCAGTGGGAACAACCCCCCCCGGGTTTGTCCATCTTTGCTCGGGATGGATTAGAGGGTGACGGGGTGTCGAGGCGCTGGGGGTGCTGGGGAGGAACGGCTCGGCGGGGAGACGAGGGGAGAGCGTTGGCAGGGAGAGCAGACCCCCAGCGGGGGCCGGCCCGTGGGGCGCTGCTGGGGCTGCGCGGGGGCCCTCGCGCCGGGTCCCTGAGCAGAGGTCGCCGTACGTCTCGCCCGTACGTCTCGTCTCACCCGTTCCACCCTCGGCTCCTTTCTGGGGGGGGGGGGTGGTTTCCTGCCATCCCTACGGAATCCCTGCTCCGTGGGACGCTCGGCTCCGCTCACGGCACTCGCTGCTCCCGTTTCGGTTGCCCGGTCCGAGGAGGCCACGGGGATGCTCCGAGGGCTGGAGCCCCCCTGCCGTGGGGACGGGCTGGGGGAGTTGGGGGGTTCAGCCTGGGGAAGGGAAGCTCCGGGGAGACCTCAGAGCCCCTTCCAGTGCTGGGGGGTACAGGAGAGCTGGGGGGGCTTTTCCCAAGGTCAGGGAGGGACAGGACAAGGGGTGACGGGTTTAACTGGGAAGAGGGAGATGGAGATGGGCCATGGGGAAGGGATTCTTCCCGCAGAGGGTGGGGGGCACTGGGACAGGTTGCCCAGAGAAGCTGTGGGTGCCCCATCCCTGGGGGTGCCCAAGACCAGGCTGGGTGAGGCTGGGAGCACCCTGGAATAGTGGGGGGTGTCCCTGCCTGTGGTGGGGGCGCTGGGTGGGCTTTAATTCCCTTCCCACCCAAACCGTTCCGCGATTCCACGATTCGTTAAACAACGCCACGCGTCCCCGCGGCCGGCCGGTCGCGCTGTGCCGGGCCGGCTGAACGTGGCCGACGCCTCGGCACCGCTCGGAGCCGCCTCCGACATCTCTGTCACCCTCAGAGCTGCGGCTTTGCCTTTCCTCGGCGGGGGGGTCCCATGGGCGAGCTCCCCGCTCTTTGCCCACCCTCCCCGCGGCAGGTCTGCGTTTCCCCTTGAGCGTGGGGGTGCTGCAGCCCGGAAAGGTCTGGAAAGAGGCGAAGAGGGGGAGAAACCCACCTGCCTGACCCCCCCGCGGGGGCTGGAAGTCGGGGGGGTGGGCGGTGCGAGCATCTCCCGGGGTCTGGGGGGAGAAGGGAAGAGCAGCGGGGCCGTCCCGGCCAGGGTGGGCCCTCGGTTTGAGCCCCTCACCACCACCGCCAAGGCTTGGGGAGCGCAGCCTGTGCGGGTCAGGGCAGGCCTAACGAAGGTCGGCTAATCGTTAGGGTTAATTAGCTGCCAATTAGCCGTATCGGGCGGCTGAGCTGCTGCGGATCCGAACCGAGTAGAGGAGACGAACGGCGGAGCTCTCGCCCCCGGTTTCGGTGAGATTCGGTTAATTCAACGGACTCTTAACGAAGGAGCAGCTCGTTAAGCGAGGAGGTAACGGGGGGCCCGGAAACCCTTCGCGCACGTCGGGTGCTTCCCTGCTCCTTCCGATCCTTCACAGGAAAACAAGTCGGTTCTGAAACGGAGACTCGTTACCGCGGGGGGGTGGGAGCGGGCAGGAGGCCTCTCGCCCCCGTGCGCCGGCACCCCGGGGGCGGGTGGCGTGGGGCTGCGAGTCCTTCCGTGGGGCGCGTGACGCCCCCAAAAAAACGGCCTCGGGATCGTGCGGATGACGGATTCGGCCGGCGCCCCCCGCCCCCCCCCCCCCAAACCAGCCCCTGGGTCCCTCCGGTTTCGCCTCCTGTGCTTGGGCGCCGGCGAGCGGGGATAACCGCCGGCGCGTCCTCGGGTAACCGGGCTCCGGGCGGAGCGGGCCCTGCGGGATTCCGCTCTTGGGTTTTGGGGAGCGAGCGTAAACGTGACCCGGAATCCGGAGTTCCCCAAGAGAGGGGATCGCTGGGAGAGCGTCGGAGCCAGGCGCCGCCGGAGGGGGGAAACTTCACCTCTCGCCCACCCCGCGGGCTTCCCGGCCGCTCGCAGGGTGGCTGGGGGGCCCGGTGTCGGCCCCCAGGTTGCGTGGGTCGGGAAGGATCCCCTCGGTTATCCCTCGGTCCTTCCGGCCGGGAGGAGTTTGGGGATTCTTTGGGATAAAGAGGGATGTGGAACGTGGGGCTGGCTGGCAGAGGAGCTGAAATCGGGGTGCAGTGCCCTGCCACAACGCTTGAGGGGTCCGAGGTGAAATCACTTGGGGGTCTTTTACCTCCTCAACGTTGAACCCAGCTCCTAGTTCGGGATTTTTACCGTTGGGCTGGCTGGTCGGAGCCGGGAATGGGGCGTAACGCGGCGCGGCGGGCTTCGTCCCACCGCCAGCGAGCCCCGGTCTCCTCTCCGCGCTTCAACGCGGGACCAGGGGGCTGATTTTTTTGGTTTTGGAGGATGGGAAGCGCCCGCCGAGGCGAGGTCGCCTGGGAACGAGGGGGGACGGCCGTGGGCTCTGCGCCCTCGGCGGCGGATTCCCGCCCGGGGCGGGAGGCGGGAAGCTCCGGGGTTTTGAACGTCGGGCGCCCGAGCTGCTGCGGGGTCCTCCCGCGCCGGGCGCCCGCGGGAGGTTTAACGCGAGACGCTTCGGCTCCGTTTCTGGAGCTGAGGGCCGAGGATTCGGCGTCCCCATCCCTCATCGATCGCCGCGGGAGGCTCGGAACCCACACGAGCCGTCGGCTGACGCCGGGGACGACGCTGCTGTCCCTCGGATCCTCCCTTCCCCATCCGTATTCCGGGTCCTGAGCGCCCCCCGCTAGGCATCCCGCTGCATTGTGAGGGCAGCATCCCTCTCCCTCCGAGCATCATCCCCCGGGGCGGCTCCGTCCTCCCCGACACCCCTGCATCCCCGCGTCGGGGAGCGATGCAACCCCGGGTTCCCGCTCGCCGTGCCTCCTGACTGTAAAATGACGGTCGTTTCCCTCGCTTCCAGGAATCTGCTCTTCCTGGAAGGTGAGTGGCTGCGTGCGCCCTGCCAGCGACGCAGCCATGCACACGCAGCCTGGGCTCCAGCGCTGTTTCCAAGGAGTTGGCTGCGATAACACTCCAGGGTATCTCCAGCAAGGTAGAATAATGCGAGTTAAACGGGAGATTGGGGAGGGGGGGGTGTGCTGGGGGTGGGGGGAGCAGGGAATGGGGGAAGCGGGAAGGATCCCGAAATAACTCGGTGCCGTCTCTGCTCGCCGTGTGGTGGAGGAGAGGGGGTACAGGGGGCTGTGCGGGGCAGGGGGGTGATTGAGGGGTGTCTGAAATCCCCTGTGCTGCCAGGGAGGAGAGGGAAGGAAAGGCCTGACACCCCCCCCCCCAACCTCCCAGTGACGCCCGTGGGGGCGAATAGGAGCGAGGATGGCTCAGGATGGTGTTTGGGATGCTCCCAGACCACCCCCCCCCCCCCCGAGGGGGTCGGTCTTGCCCCACGCAGCGGCTGTTGGGTTTTGGGCCCTTGGGATGAGCCCCCCCAGCCCAAGGTCACTTCCTTCCGCCCGGCTCGTCGCTCGGGAGTCTCGTTAGCCTCTTCCGCCGTGGCGGCGCGCCGAAACGTGGGGAGAGAAGAGGGGTCCTCGGGCTCCCCCGTTGTGCCCCCGGGGAGCTGCCGGGGGGGAGCGGCGGCGAGGAGGCTGCTGCGGTGTCCCGGCTTGCTCCCGGTTTGGGAGCTGCTGTCTCACCGAGGCCGCTCATTCCGTGCTCCGATGAGCTCAGCATCCTCGCAGCCATCGGACGAACGGGCTGAACTAGGCTCGGGAAGCACCGGGAGAAGAGTTTCTCCAGATGCCAGCGTTTCGGAATAACATTCCCAGCTGTGCTAAAGGCATTCACGGAACTCCTGCGCTTCCCATCGGGGAAACTCCGCCGGCCTCACGGCATCGCTCGGGAGCCGGCCGCAGCTGCCCTGCTCTGGGGTGGGCAGGGGGCCGGGGGGGTGGGTTTCTGTGCGTTGGCAGCCGGAACGGAAACCCGCCAGCCCCCGGAGGGGAAAACACGAGTCAAGCTTGCCACGGGAGGCGATCGGGTAGGCAGCTGTATCGCTGAGCTCGCTTTCCAGAGGGAGTGGGCCTGTTTCCCGGGATCGCGGGGTCTGTCCGGGGCAGGCTCGGCTTCCCGAGGACGTGTCCGCATGGGAACTGTCCCTTCAGCAGGGAGCGTCGGGAAGCGGGACCCGGTGCCGGGCGAAGGGACCCGCTCGCCGGGGCGAGGGTTCAGCCTGGCGGGTCGAGACACGGGGCGTCGAGGTTGGGGGATCGACGCTTGTGCCGGCCGGGGGTCCCGCGGAGCCCCCCACCACTGCGCGGCGTCCCGACCCCCTCTCCCCTTCCGCAGCCTCTCCGCGGGGAGAGCGGCGTGCCGGTGCCGCCGGCTCGGGACCGTCGCACCGAGGAGCACCGAGCTCCTCTCTCACCCCATCCCGGCGCGTGGGGCGGACGGTTAAAGCCTGCCAGCCCCACGCCGAGGGGCCCGGCAGCAAACCAGAGGGGACGAGGGCTTGGTGGGGAGCTTCAGGCATCGCTCACTCCTGTTTCCCTCTTCCCAAAGGTAGCGCGGATTCCTCTCTGGAGAAGGAGTTCAGCTCGGCCATCGTGGGCCCCACGGTGAGCACTCCCAACAGCCAGCACTCCTCCCCGAGCCGCTCTCTCAGTGGTGAGTAGCCCAAACCCTTCTCAGCGACGGCAATTTTAACTTCCCGCTGGGACAGATTTCTTTCGGAGCCCGGCTCTTTGTTTTCCAAGCGGATGTAACCCTGCTCCGGTCTCCTCACCGAGCGGCCGCCCCGTTGTTGATCCTGGGCGCCGGCTGTCGCCGAGCCCGGGGGTTTTTGGAGCTGGTTGTGGCGATATCGAGGGCTCGGGGTCTTTTCCTTGGGGTTGGGGATTCCACTTGGTTTCCAGGCGGCTGCGCGTTCCAGCAGTCGCAGCTCCGGAACACCGCGGAGCCGTTGGATGCTCCGGAATAAACGATGGCGGCGTGGGAAGTGAGAAGCCGTTCCGCTTCCTCTCCTGTAGTAGCCGGAGCCCGCGGCGCGCGCGACCGTTCGCGCGTCCCTCTGCGGGGGTGAATCCCTTTGGAAGGTTGGTGTAGCTGCCGCAGGTTTCGGAGAGCCCGGGGCACGTTTGGATACGCCGGGAATGCCCGCGGGGTGATGAGGCGCCGCCGGCTCCCAGCCCTCCGACCGGCCCGAGTCCCGCTCGGGTACCGGCGCTGCCGGCACATCGCTCCGTCCTCTCCGCCTGCCGCTCCCCAAGAAATGAGCGGAGGGGTCCCCGTGGGGGTCTCCTCTCCCTCCGAACGGGGATTCAAAGCCGACGGTTGGGCCCTCGCTACCGGGCTGACCCTCTCCCGGCTCCCAGCGCTCAGTTGCCGCTGGTTTTCCGTAGCAGAGGAGCTCCCTCGTACTTCACCCGCGTGGGCTGCGGCCGGCGCACCCGGATGGATCCCGGCGTTCGGAGGTTGCTCTTTCCCAACCAGGATGGAACAAACCCAAACCGGGACCTTTCCAGCAGCGCCGACGCCGTGAATTAACCCCGTCGCCTGTTTTCCGTTCGCTCCTCGCTGCTTATTTCACATTTTCCCCATAAAACCCCCCCCAACGCCCCGGAATCTCGGCTTGGTTGCGGAGAACGGTTCCGAGAGTGGACGCGGCCCTTATCGCCCGCTGGGAAGCGCAAGGAACCGCGGCCGTGAGCGGGCCGGGGAGGCTCCCTCCGCCTTTAACAGCGGGATGGTGGTGATGGTATTGCCTCTGACGTGACTTGACTTCCCAGCTGGTTCATCCGACGAGCGTCGTGCCCCGGAGGAACGGGAGCGTTATGTAACCTGTTCTCCCCCGCGCGACCGGGACTCCGCGGCGGTTCTGAAAGGAGAATTACGGAACAATCGTTGGCCTCCCTTCTGTGCCCAGGGAAAAAACCAACCAACCAACCAAAAAAAAAACACAACAAAAACCCCAAATCCCCGGGGGGAACAGGAGAGAAAAAACAACCCCCGAACCCCAGCCGGAAAAATCAAAGGAGCAGCGAACGTCAGCTCATCCCGGCAGCTCCCGGCACCGAGCGCGGAGCTTTTCACTTCGTGTTTGTGCCGAGGCGTCCGCGCGGGGTCTCCTGGATGCTCCGAGGGCCGAAGTGCTGCTGCTCCCCGCCCCCCCCGCCACCGCCTCCCCACCCCTCCGTGAAAATGCTCCGGCGGCGGCATCTCCGCAGACGGTCTGGAAGCGGCTCCAGTTGCCGGGGCCGGGTGTACGCGCCGTTCACGCCGCCTGGGTTCTCCCTGGGAAGGCGGCATTGTCTGCGCGAGGATCCAGGCGGGGAAGGAGAGGAGCCAGAGCCAGAATTCCTGGGCTCTTCACCCGGCAGTAACCCTCCCGCAGCCTCGGATGAATCACTTCCATGCTGCTGCTCCTGGTTAATCCCCCCTGGCAAAGCCCTGCCGAGCTCCGGGGAAGGGCCGCGGCCTTCCCGCCCGCCGCGTGGAAGGCGGAGCGGGACCTTCCCTCTCCGAGCACGGGGGTCGTGGCCGCCGTTTCGGGGAAGCACGGGGGGGTCCCCGGGACCGGGACCGTCCCGCCGCCATCTCCGTTCTCCGGTGTTGGCGCATCCTCCTTGCCCGGTAAGCGACCCGCGGTCCCTCCCGCCGGGAAGAAGGACCGTCCCTGGCCGAGAGGAGACTTTGCTCAGACCCCCCCCCTCCCCGGCCCCCCAGGTTTTAGAGGTGAAACCCCCCGGCCGGTTGGGTCGCGGGGACGTTACCGGGGTTTTCCCAACTCCCCGGACCGTGAGCGTTCCAAGGAACTGAATGAACCCAGGGGGAGGGGGTCGAGTCGGCACCGGATCTGGGAGCTGCCGGGGGTTTCTGGGTGGTTGTTCCCGCCCCAGCTCGGGCTCTGCCATCTCCCACCCTCCGGGCAGCGTCTCCTTTGTGTGCAGAAAGTTCCCCCCCCGCCGCGTTCCCCTCTTAAGGGATTGGGAAGAGGCTCCCGCTTTCAACGCGAGACAGGAGAATCCGGTATTTTAAGGGGTTCCGAAAAGCCCGTGGGCTCGGCGCGTGGCCGCCCTGGATTCGGCTCCGTTCCGTCGTCACCTCCGGGCTGCCAGGAGCGCTACGGGCCGAGGAGACGGAGAACGCCGGGGAGCCTCCCCGGGGAATTCCCTCTCGCTCCCGCCGATGGCTTCAAGTGGGAGGAAACTTCCCAGCTGATCCTGTGAAGCCTGGACCTCCAAGGCCGGCCCGGCAGCTCTCCCTCGGGCGGAGGTGGGATGACCCCGACGCTGGGCCGAGGGAGGAATCGTGCGGGATCCGGGTGGACAAACCCCCGGGAGGTAGCGGAGGGGAGAGGTGTGTCCCCCCCCCCGCCCCCGCCAGCCCCGTCCGTCCCTCTCCTGGTCCCCGCTGCTCGCTGGCGGCCGCTGTCCGGTCGGTCTCCGGGAGTGTTTGATTTGTGACATTCCACAGATCGTTAGAGCGGCGGGAATGTAGGTCAGGGCTGGTGCATCCCTTCAGCCTCCGCTCCTGGTGCTGCTGGAGCCAGGAAAGGTAGCAGCGGGGTGGGAAACCCCCTGGGGGGGCTTTGCCCTGCCCTTACGTCCCCCGTCCCCCCCCCAGCTCCGGTCGGCCGGCTTCGGTGGGATTCTCGAGCACCGCTCCTCCCGGGAATGCCGCGGGGTGGCTGCCCCCGCAGGCTGTGGGCCCTTCCCCTGCTCCCTGGCATCACTCCCCTGGTCCCACACGAGCTTTCTTGGGAGTTTTCGGTGCCCGAACGTCACCCCGCGGGTGGGTCTCTGCCTGTTGGCCCCCTCCCCGCGATTCCTGCAGCCTCTTCCCACGGAGGGAAGGGCAGGGAGCCGGGGGCGAGGCCGGCATCGCCGTACCCGGGGCAGGGGTGGGGGATTTCGGGCAGCGCCGTCCTCTTCGGTCCCTTTTTTTCCGCCTTTAAGGTAGTTGACGTGTCCCGGGCCTTGTGGCAACGGCGGGAATTCTCAGGGAAGCAACGTCTCCAGCGAGTCGAGACGGACTGACCGTCCAGGGCTTGTGGCCGGCTCGTTGGGCCGGTGGATTTTGAGCCTTCACTGTTTCAGAGCGTCAAAATCCGGTGTCTTTCCTTCCTCTGCGGCGCTGCCAAAGCAGGAAGGGTTTTTCTTTCCCTTCTCCCCTTGAATCCGGGGAGCGAAGCGTCTTTTTCACGGTCGGTCGCCTTTCAAGGGGGGATGCGGAGCAGCCGTTGCGTCGGGGGGTGCCAACGAGCCATCCAGCACCTGACACGTGGGTTGTCCCACACGTGGGTCGGGGCGATCCCAGCACAGGGACAGGCTGGGAATGGATCGGGAACAGCCCTGAGGAGAAGGATTTGGGGTGCTGGGGGCAAGGAGCTGGCCATGAGCCGGCCGTGTGTGCTGGAGCCTGGAAAACCAACCAGATCCCAGGCTGGATCCAGAGCAGCGTGGCCAGGGGGGTGAGGGAGTGGATTCTGCCCCTCTGCTCCGCTCTGGGGAGACCCCCCCTGCAGTTCTGCCTCCAGCTCTGGGCCCCCAACAGCAGGAGGACACGGAGCTGTTGGAGAGAGGCTGGAAGAGGCCCTGGGGATGCTCTGAGGGCTGGAGCCCCTCTGCCATGGGGCCGGGCTGGGGGAGTTGGGGGGTTCAGCCTGGAGAAGGGAAGCTCTGGGGAGACCTTAGAGCCCCTTCCCGTGCCTGGGGGGGTACAAGAAATCCCTTTAACCGTGACTGTCATGGGAGTCGCTCCTCCTGAGCCGCGCTCCCACCTTTAACTCCCGAGTCGTTTCCTCGCTGACCCTGTCTCATCCCTTCCCGCCTCCTCGCAGCGAACTCCATCAAGGTGGAGATGTACAGCGATGAGGAAGCCAGCCGGCTGCTGTCCCAGGACGACCGCATGCTGGAGAAGGACGACAGTGTGATCGTGGAGGACTCGCTCTCGGAGCCCCTGGGCTACTGCGACGGGACTGGCCAGGAGCCGCACTCCCCCGGCGGCATTCGGTTGCCCAACGGCAAGCTGAAATGCGACGTCTGCGGGATGGTTTGCATCGGCCCCAACGTGCTGATGGTACACAAGCGCAGCCACACCGGTGAGCGGCAGCGCCGGGGCGGGCTCGGTGCCACGGGGTTGGAGGGGGGCGGTGGGTCCCGGGTGGGCGCAGATGCCGTGGGAGACGGGCTGCGGCCCCCGGGGATGAGGACAAGGGCCAGGGAGGTGCGTGTAACCGGGTTTCCCTCGGCGCTATCCAAGCTCGGTCGCTCCGGGGCTGGCGGTCGCATCCGGAGCTCGGCGTGCGGCGGTTAACGTGCGGCTTTCCCTCGGGTGCCGCTGAACCCGGGAACGCTGCTGGTGTCCCGTGCTGCGGAGCGGGGCGCTGCTCGTCTGGAAACTTGGAAAACTCTTTTAACGAGGGAATTTCACCCGCTGACGTGGTTTTGCAGGAGAAAGGCCCTTCCATTGCAACCAGTGCGGAGCCTCCTTCACCCAGAAGGGAAACCTCCTGCGTCACATCAAGCTGCACTCGGGCGAGAAACCCTTCAAATGTCCCTTCTGCAACTACGCCTGCCGCAGGCGGGACGCGCTCACCGGCCACCTGCGGACGCACTCCGGTGGGTACCCCCGCCCGGCCGGCAGGGGAGCGGGAAGCGGGGCAGGGACCAGGGATTTGAGCTCAAAGCGCCGACCTGGAGCTCCCGACCCAACCTGCTCCCGGTGGTGCCGAACCGTCGGGCGAGGGCAGAGCCGCGTGGTGGGGGAGGTCGTGTCGGCGTCCGGTTGATGGTTTGGCAGCTCGGCTGGCCGGGAGGGGCTCTGTGTGTTCCCGTCGTTCCTGGGGGTTATTGGACAGGACAAGGGGTGACGGGTTTAATCGGGAAGAGGGAGACTGAGATGGGCCATGGGGAAGGAATTCTTCCCGCAGAGGGTGGGGGGCACTGGGACAGGTTCCCAGAGAAGCTGTGGCTGCCCCATCCCTGTTAGTGCCCAAGGCCAGGCTGGATGAGGCTGGGAGCACCCTGGGATAGCGAAAGGTGTCCCTGCCCACGGCAGGGGGGGGCTGGGTGAGTTTTAAGGTCCCTTCCCACCCAACTCATTCCGTGATTCCTATAAAGATAAATGTTTAATAGGGTTTATTGAGGCGGGAGGGGTCCCACCCTTGGGTGTGCCGAAAACGGGCGCCGAGGGTTTTGTTCCGGCGCTGCCTTGACATCGGCTCTTTTCAGAGATGACATTTGAGATGTGGTTTTCACCCTCCGGTTCCGTGATGTAACAGCCAGCGGGGGCCAAGGGGGTGGGAGCAGCTGCCTCCCACACCCCCCACCCCCCAAGCTTGTCTCCGCGGTGCCGACGGCGCTTTCGGGGCTCGTGCGGATGGTTTGAACACCTGTGCCTCTCCCTCTCTGACCTTTCTGGGCGTCGTGTGCTTCCCTGAAGGAAGAAACCCCCCCAGAGAGCCCCTTCTCATCGCAGCCGTACCCAGGAGCCCAAAACCCTGCCCCCAGCCCGCACCCAGGGCCTCGATTTCCCTTCTTTCCGCCCTTCCCGGTCGGGGGGTGCGACGCTCCGGGTCTCGCTGCGCCCGAATCTCCCCGCTTCGCCGTTCCTTTGGGGAGTTTGTCGAACTCCTACGAACCCCTGAGTCTGTTCAGGTGACGCCGGCGGGGAATCCAGGGGGGGTTTGAACCCCGGAGCGGGGCGCCGGGCCGTCCGGTTCATACCCGGCGGAGCTTTGAGGGGAGGGGCGGTTTCCGGGAGCTTCCCGTTGTGTGTCGGGGTGCTGCCGCAGGACGGGGCTGCTTCCCGGTGGAAAAACCGCTTTGCTCTCTCGGCTGGTCTCCCGGCGGCGTTTGGGATACCGAGGTGAGCGGGAAGAGCGGGTTTCGCCGCGAGGGAGGAGCCGAGGTGACCGACCTGGGCTTTGCCCGTTAGAAATGCCGAAGGAATCCTTTCCCCACCTTCTTTCCTTATCCCTGAGGGTGGGGAAAAGGCAGCAGTTGGAGGCAAAACCCCTCGTGTCATTAACTCCAGAGAGCAAAGAGCATCTCCTCCCGCCCCGCTCCGGTGACACCGCGGTCACCGCGGCGGCTGCTCGGACCAGCTGAGCCCCGGCCGCTCCGCCCCGAGGCCTTCGGCTCCCGCGAGGCGTCTGGAGCGATCAGCATCGTCCCTCTTCCCCCCAGCCCGTGCCCGGGGGGACCTTCCGCACACGGGTTTCGGCCGGGGAGGGGTGCTCTGAAGCCGGATGGTGCCTGGATTTGGGGTAAAACCCCCACGTTTTGGTGCATCTGGAAGCGTCTCCCGCTGGGAAGAGCTCTGCTTTGGTTTAACCCTCCGTGCTGGGGGCGCGGGGTTTTGGGGTGGTCAAGCCCCGTTCCGGGAACCCCGAACTCGGCGCGGGCTGGGGTGCGCGGACCCCAGACCCCGGTGACCCCTGGTGGCAGCCGCTCCCGTGGCCGGTGGGAGCAGCTCCGAGCCCACCGGCTCGTGGGGGTTTTCTCCCAAATCCACGTGCTTCGGGGCGCCCTGAACTGTCCGGAGGCGGAGACGCAGGGTCTTTCCGGACCTTCTGGGTCGCGTCTCCTTCTTGGATCCGGGGAGCTGTGCCCATGTTGCCAGGCGTGGAAAGGGCCTTGGCTTCAGCGAAGCTTTTGGCGCTGTCTCCCGTGGCATCCCCGTAGCCCAGCTTAGGAAGTGCGGACTGGACCACCACACAGTGAGGTGGGCTGGGAACTGGCCGGAGGGAGGAGCTCAGAGGGTTGTGGTCAGTGGGGCAGAGTCTGGCTGGAGGCCTGTGGCCAGTGATGTCCCCCAGGGGTCAGTGCTGGGTCCAGCCCTGTCCAGTGTATCCATCCATGACCTGGACGAAGGGATGGAATGTCCCCTCAGCAGGTTTGCTGACCACACCGACCTGGGAGGAGTGACCGCCACGCCAGGAGGCCGTGCTGGTGTCCAGCGTGCCCTGGCCAGGCTGGGGGGGACATCGGGTGAGCTCAGTGAGGGCAGGTGTGATGTACGGCGTCGGGGGGGGAACAGCCCCGTGGATCAGCGCAGGGTGGGGGCTGAGCTGTTGGGGGGCAGCTCTGGGGAAAAGGACCCTGGAGTCCTGGTGGCCAGCAGGCTGACCACGAGCCAGCAGTGTGCCCTCGGGCCAAGAAGGCCAGCAGCACCCTGGGGGGCGTTAGGGAGAGCGTGGCCAGCGGGTCGAGGGCAGTTCTCCTCCCCCTCTGCTCTGCGCTGGGGAGGCCTCCCCTGGAGGGCTGTGTCCAGCTCGGGGCTCCTCAGCCCGAGGCCAAGGAGCTGCTGGAGAGGGTCCAGCGCAGGGTCACTGCGATGGGGAAGGGCCGGGAGCCCCTCCCGTGTGCGGGAAGGCTGGGAGAGCTGGGGCTGTTCAGCTGGAGAAGGGGAGGCTGAGGGGATCTGATCAATGCTGATCAGTATCTAAAGGGGGGTGTCAGGGGGAGGGGGCCAGGCTCTGCTCAGGGGTGCCCAGTGACAGGACGAGGGGCCATGGCCATCGACTGGCCAACAGAAGGTTCAGCCTGACCGTGAGGAAACCCTTCTGCCCTGTGAGGGTGACAGAGCACGGGGACAGGGCCCAGAGAGGGGGGAGTCTCCTTCCCTGGAGCCTTTCCAGCGCCGCCGGGACTTGTTCCTGTGGGATCTGCCCCGGGTGATCCTGCTCTGGCAGGGGGTTGGGGTGGGTGATCTCCAGAGGGCCCTCCCACCCCCCGACACGCTGTGGGTCCTCAAGGAGCCGCAGAAGTGGGCCGAACCCTCACGATATCAAACAAAAATTAGCCTTTTTGGGAGCTAATTACTCCCAAACCCTTCGTTTCATGTGGATTTCCGAAAGGAGCGGGTGCCCTGCCTTGGGTGGAAGGCAGCAGGGGCTCGGCTTTGCCCACCCCCCGCTCCCCACCCCCCCCCCCTCAGGGACACGGAGCTTTCATCTCGGAAGATGCGCTGGCCGAAAGAAAGGGGAGGAATTCAGATCCAGATCAAACACGCCGCGTTGCTCTAAAATAGATCAGAAGCCGCAGCTTCTCCCCTTCCCCCAGCCCCCCCTGGGATGGGCTGCCCGTCCCCCAGCCCCCCCCGCCCCGGGATGGCCCAGATGAGCTGCCCATCCCCTGAGACCCCCCCCTGGTTTGACCCCTCGCAGCCCAGTAAGGAAGGGCCGGGGGGAGCCGGTTGGTCAGCTGAAGCTCCTTGGGGGGGGGGGGAGCAGCGAGGAGAGCGCCCCCCCGGCTAAGCTAATCAACCATAATTAACGTAACACACAGGCCAAGAGCTGTGGGGGTCCCAGAGAGGCCTGGTGTCCCGCTGGAAGCCGCTCCCTCGCGTTAGGTGACCCACGGAGACGCGGCGTCGTGTCGGCGGCGAGGCCGAGCCCGGCTCGGGATGGAGCATCCCTAAAACCCCCGTCCTCCGCCGGGAGAAGCCGGGAACCGAGGCGCGTGGGCAGCGGGCGGGGGGCCGGCGCGGTGCCCGGGTCCCGGGCCGTGCCCAGAGGGAGGGAACCTCGGGGTGCCCGCGCGGAGCTTCCCGGCTGGGATCCCGACGTCGGGAGAGCGCGGGGCGGTGGTTTCGTTGAGGAGGAACCAAAGCGGAGCCGTTTTAGGAACTGGGAATGTTCCGAACGAGCCGCAGCGGAATTCGGTGCCAGCGCTCTCCCATCTGAGCGGCTGGATTTGAGGAGCAGGTTCCCAACGCCCGTTTTTGTGGCCGTTCTCGGAGCCTGGTGCCGTCCTCGCCTCCCCTGGGACTGGAGTAACCCAATATTCGGCTGCTCTGCCAAAACGCCGCCGCCCGGGGAGGGGAGATTTCCGCTTGGCGGCGGCTTTTCCGCGTGGATTTCCAACCTGGAGCTTCGGGAAATGCGCGGCGGCTCCTGGGCTCCCGGCTCTGCCCGCAGCCGGGCCGAGCTCCGGGGCGGGAGTACGGACTGGGAGGGGGGGGGCGGGGGGTGTGCAGCCGGGCTCCTCGCTTGGGGCCGCCACGGTGGGTTTTTTGGGGGCGGGAGGGGGTACGAGGCGCCCGGTCCCTCTTCCCGGCAAAACGCTTCACCGGAATCGAGGTGTCGGAGCCGGGGCGGGGGCTGAACGCGGATTCACCGACGGCCCGAGAAACCTGGTTTTTTACAAACACTTAAAGGTTAAACCACAAACTGCATAAAAAATACCCTAAAACAGCCCCTGAAATCTGACAGGAATGGAAAGCGCCGGCGCTGACGGCACGCTCCTCCCCACCTGCCGTGGGGCAGGGTGCCGTGGGGCAGGGTACCGGCACGTCCCGGGTGGAGGGCGATGCGCTCCAGCTTCCGGTGATTTTGGGCCATTACCCTGCTGTAAAACCAGCCCCGTGGGGCAGCAGTGGATGGGGGGGTCCAGGGAGCTTTGAGGGGGTCCCAGCAGCTTTGGGGGGGGGGGTCCTGGCCGCCATGGTCCTTCTCTCTTGCCTGGGGGGGGGCCGTGTCCCGCTCGCCAGCGCGACGCGGTTCCGTGTCCTGCCCGTATTCGGGAGGCGAGCTCCTGGGTGGGAGCGATGTTGGGGGCGAAGGGAGCACGCGTGGGGGTGCAGGGGGGCTGCAGGACCCCCCCCCCCTCCACCTCAGCTTCCCTGTACTCGCCTAAAAGTCATCCAAGTGGCATCGACCTGCGGCAGATCCCTCGGAGCCTGGTTCCCTTTATCCCAGCCTCTCCCGCGGGACGGGCTGTCCCGGTTCCGCCGCGGCCGTACGGAATCAGCCCCCCCCCCAGCCCCGCGTCAGCACTAGCCTTTTCCCCCTCCCCGGTAGCCTCGCCGCGTGCCGGGAGCGGCGCCGGGCTTCCAGAGCCCATCTCCCCTCGGGAGAGGGACCGGGATTGTTCCGGGGTAACGCCGGGGCGAGCGCAACCCGGGGCGCCGGCCGGCTCGCTCCCGCCTGGTGGCCGCTCTCCTTCGGCCGGCGGTCAGCGGTCAGCGGCCGGCGAGGCTCAACGCCGACCCGGGGCCGGGGGGGGCAGCGTTGGGAATTTTCCCTCAGAAATGAGGAAAATCGGGAAAGGTGAGAATAGAAATGGATCTGGCGAGCGTCTTCCCGCTAATTTTGCCCCCGCCCTGGGGCCGGGGGGGCGGGGGTCAAGCAGCCGGGCGCTGGCCGAGCCCCCGAGCGCTTTGTGGGGAAGGGAGGGTGAAGAAAGGCTTAAAAACGGGGGGGGGGGGGGGGGGTGTCCAGCTTCCATCCTTAAATATTGCCTTTTCCAGGGTTTCCCAGCGCGGGGGTTTACCCGGCGGCGTGCACCGTGACCTGGAAACCCCTCATCTCGGGGCGTGGGGGGGGGGGGATAACGCCCGCCGCGGGGGGGGCTGGTTTGGGTTTAGGCTCTTTGACCAAACGACCGTTTCTTTTCCTGGCTCCCCCCCCCCCCCCACCGGCTCCGTCGCGATCCGGGAGCATCCAACCCCGCGCCGCCCCCACCTCCCTCCCGCCCCGTCCCGGGCCTTTCGCCGGGGGAGCGGGGTGTGTTCTTACAGCCGGGTTTTTTATTTCTTTTTTTTTTTTTTTTTTTTGGGGGGGGTGTTTGGGGGGGTGTTTTTCAGTCTCCTCCCCCACCGTCGGCAAACCCTACAAGTGCAACTACTGCGGCCGGAGCTACAAGCAGCAGAGCACGTTGGAGGAGCACAAGGAGCGCTGTCACAGCTACTTGCAGAGCCTCAGCGCCGAACCCCACCCGCTGCCCCCCCAGCAAGGTCAGTGCCGTGCCCCCCCCCCCGATCCCCTCCGGAGAGGGGTCCCCTCCGAAACGGGATCGACCTGAGGGGCGCCCTTCCCGTGGGGGGGGGGGGGGTGTTGGGTGGGGGGAGAGCGGCGAACGCCGGAGCCGCTCCGTGCGACGGAGCCGGGGCGGGGGGCGTGGGGGGGTGGGTTCGCTGGTTCCTCCCCCACCGGCTGGATTTCAAAGCCCCCCTCCCCAAATGGAAACACCCCCTCGACCCGTATTCCTAGCTCAAGCGCTAGGGAGGGTGTTTTCCGTAGGATGCTGCGGCGGGGCGGCGGGGTGGGGGGTGGGATGCACCCCGACGCCGGAGCCTTCCCGGCTCCTGGCCCGTTTGGAACCGGTCCCGGTCCCTCCAAAGGCCGCCCGGATGATCCGTAACCTGTGGGAACGTTGGAGCTTCCCCGGGCGCTGGGGTTGGGGGGCAGGTCCCTCCAGGCCGGGGTCACGACCCGTTGAAGCCGGCTCCTCTCCCCCCACCCCACCCCGCCCCGGAAGCGGGTCCGGCTCGAGGAAGACGGAACCAGCTCTGGGCCGGGAGCGCCTTTCCGTAGGTCCATCCCGGTTGGAACCCCCGGGACGTTGTTGCTGGGGAGCGTTATCCGGTCGCCGGGTGAACCGGGTCTCCCTTGTCGGTTGCCAGGTGACGAGATGCGGGATTTGGAGATGGTGCCGGAATCTCTGCTCCACCCCTCGGCCGATCGGCCGACGTTTATTGACCGCTTGACCAACAGCCTCGCCAAGCGGAAACGATCCACGCCTCAGAAATTCGTGGGTAAGGGGATTCCCGCCCCCCACCCCCCAAGGGTGGGACAGGAGCGAGGGGGGAGCCCCACGTCACTGCTGGACCCACCCCCCCCAACCCCCGCCGCGACCCCAGGGCGCCGGAATTCCGCAGCCGGCGTCCGCGTGGCGCCGTTCATCCCCCCGCCCCGCGGTGGAGGGTGATTTGGGGCCGGGGGGGGGGCCCCCCCCCCCCCCCCAACCCCCTGACGCCGTTCTCCCTCCCGGCAGGGGAGAAGCAGATGCGTTTCGCCCTCTCGGATCTTCCCTTCGACGTCAACTCCGGCTTCGAGAAGGACGTGGAGATGGTTTCGGCCCATCACCCCCTCGACCCTTCCTACGGCACCTCCCTGCCCCTGATGGGGGGGGGGGAACACCTCCGCCCCCTCCGCCTCCCCCCGACAAACTGCATCTCCGAGGTCACCCCCGTCATCAGCTCCGTCTACACCCAAATCCAACCCCTCCCGGGTCGCCTGGAGATCCCGGGAAGCCGGGAAAGCGCCGAAGGGCCGGAGGAGGTACCGGACGGCATCCAAACGCTTTACCGGCACCGGGAAACGGGCGCTTCCCCCCCCAACGGCTGTCAGGATTCCACGGACACGGAGAGCAACCACGAAGAACGTAACGTCCAACCTCCGCCGGGTTCCGGTTCCCGCCAGAGCCCCGCGTACGCCAAAGACGAGCCGAAGGTACCCGAGGGTCCCGTTCGTTGCCCCCCGGGCGCGCTCAGGGAGCCGTTACGGGTGGTGGGGGAGGACGGGGAGCAGGTGCGGGCGTTCCGCTGCGAGCACTGCCGCATCCTCTTCCTGGATCACGTCATGTTCACCATCCACATGGGCTGCCACGGCTTCAGGGACCCTTTCGAGTGCAACATCTGCGGCCACCACAGCCACGACCGCTACGAGTTCTCCTCCCACATCGTGCGGGGCGAGCACAAAGTCCCCTAAACCCTGCCCCCCAGCCCCCTCCCCAATTTATCCAGCTCATCCCCCCCCACACACACACCCCTCCCCCCTTTTTGGGTTGGTTTCTCCGGTTTTTTTACTCCTTTGCACTGATTTTGGCTACAAAAATACTGAAAAAAAAAAAATCAAGGGTTAAAAAAAAAAAACAAACAAACAACCACCCCCCCCCACCTCGGGGGGGGGGGGGCGGGGGGGGCCAACCCTTAACAATTTGCCTTTTTATAAAGTTATTTAAATATTAACGGACTTTTTTTGTGCTCCCCCCCCCCGTGTTATTTATTAAGCTGCTTAGTTTGTCTTTTGATAACTTTTTTGCCTCCTCCCCCCCCCAAAAATCGGGGCTTGACACCCCCCCCCCCAGCCCTGGGCTTGGCACAGCCTGGAGCTCCCAGCCCCCCCCCGCCCCCCCCCCCCCCCATGGTTCGAGCCCATTGCCTGGACAACACGAACCTCAGATTAGGTGCTAACCCCCCCCCCCCATGCCCACCCCGGGACCCCCCCCAACGTCTGTCAGTCCCCCAACCCCGGGGGACCCCCCCCAATGTCTGTCAGCCCCCCCCCAACTCCGGGGGACCCCCCCCAACGTCTGTCAGCCCCCCCACAACCCCGGGACCCCCCCAATGTCTGTCAGCCCCCCCAACCCCGGGGGACCCCCCCCAACGTCTGTCAGCCCCCCCCAACCCCGGGGGACCCCCCCCCAATGTCTGTCAACCCTCCCACCCACCCCGGGACCCCCCCCCCCCCTCTGTCTATCGGCCCCCACCCACCTTGGGACCCCCCCTCAATGTCTTTCAGCCCCCCCACCCCGGGAACATCCCCCCTTACATCTGTCAGACCCCCCCACACCCCGGGACACCCCCCCAATGTCTGTCAACCCTCCCCCACCCCCGGGACCCCCCCCAAATGTTTGTCAGCCCCACCCCCCCGCCCGGGACACCCCCCCCCCAACGTCTATCAGCCCCCCCCCCCCAGGCTGGGGGCTGCTGCACCCTGAGCTTTAATATGTGAAGCGGGACCCCCCCCCATCCCCCCGGTTGGTTCCCCGCGGTGTTGGCAGCCCCCCCCCACCTCCCCAACCTGTGGGGGGGGGGTTGGCAATGGGGGGGTCGCATCGCCCCCCCCCCCCCTCCCCGGGATGAAGGAAAAGCCTCGGGGTGTTCCCCTCGGCACAGCCCAGTGCCCCCAGCCCGCTTCCCGCGTGCCGGCTTGGGGGGGGGGCTCTGGACCCCCCCCAGCCCCCCCCCCCTTGCTCCCATCACCCCCAAGGCCTCTGGCATTCCCAGGATCAGGGGGCTCAGCCCCCCATCCCGTGGGGGGGGGGTGGTCATCCGCAGCCTCTGCCCCGCTCCCATCGCACCGAGGGGGCCCCCCCCGGGCAGTGGCACACCCCCCCCCCGGGCAGTGGGAAGCCCCCCCGCGGGCAGCGGGACCCCCCCACCACCACTGGGGGGGGGCTGAAAGAGGGGTGGGAGCTTGGAAGGGGGGGGTCCGCTGCACCCAACGGCTGCACTGAGCCCCCTTCCCCTGGGGGGGGGGGCAGAGGGCACTGAGGGAAGGGGGTCCCGGGGGGGGGGGGGGGGCTGTCCAGAGCTGCCCCCCTCCCCCCAGCCCGTAGGGGTTCAGCAGTGCCGGGGGGGGGGGGAAAGCAGCCGATATAACCAAAAATAACCCCCCGAGTCACGTGCTGACCCCCCCCCGCTGCAGCCGGGACCCCGAGCTGCACCCCCCCAACCCAGGGAGGAGCCGGGGGGGGGGGGTGTCCCACTGCCCCCCAGCCCCCCCAGCAGCGGCCGCCCCCCCCCCCCCTCGAAACCAAAGGCTGTTCCTTTTCTACGGACACAAACACAACCACCTCACGCGGCGCCGCCCCCCCCCCGACACCCCCTCCCCTTTAATTTCGTTATTAATAGTGTTATTAGCATTATTAGTATTAATATTTTCACTATTTTCCTCTCCTTTCCGACGTTTCCATCGCCGGGGGCTGCGGGGGGGGATGGGCTTGGCCTCCCCCCGCCCCCCCCCCGCTACCGGCTGACCCCCCTAACGCCCCAAAACGAGCCCCAAAAGGGTTTTTTAGGGTATTTTTAACCCCAAAATTGAGGGATTTTGACCATTTTGGCGGATTTTTTGGACCCTTTTGAGGTGGGTTTTGACCATTTTGGGGTTTTCTCTGACCATTTTGGGGTGGTTCTGGACCCTTTCGAGGTTCTTTTGACCCTTTTGGGGTGTTTTTTCACCATTTGGGGGGTTTTTTTGGACCCTTTTGGGGTTGGTTTTGGACCCTTTTGGGGTGGTTTTTTATCATTTTGGGGTTTTTTTACCAATTTGGGGGGGTTTTTGACCATTTTGGGGTTTTTTTGGACCCTTTTGGGGAGGTTTTTTGCCCAATTCGGGGAGGATTTTGACCTTTTTGGGGCTTTTTGGACCCTTTTGGGGTTGGTTTTGGACCCTTTTGGGGTGTTTTTTACCCTCTTGGGTTTGTTTTTTACCACTTTGGGGTTTTTTGACCCTTTTGGGGTCGGTTTTGACCCTTTTGGAGTTTTTTTGACCCTTTTGGGGTTTTTTTTGACCATTTTGGGGGTTTCTTGACCATTTGGGGGTTTCTTGGACCCTTTTGGGGTGTTTTTTGACCATTTTGGGGAGGTTTTTTTGACCATTTTGGGGTTTTTTGACCATTTTGGGGTTTCTTGGACCCTTTTGGGGGGTTTTTTGGACCATTTTGGGGTTTTTTGACCATTTGGGCGGGTTTTTTTTACCCTTTTGTGGTTC
>CM050681.1:1068984-1128570 GCA_027574665.1 Rhynochetos jubatus
GGGGGGGCTGCGCAGGGTTCTGTGAGGGCGGGGGGGGGGGGGGGGGGACGACACGGGGGACAGGTAGCGTGGCCCCCCCCCCCCAAGCGCGGGGTCCCACGGATGCAGGCAGCGCCATCCCCTCGGCCTGGGGGGGCTGGTGGCCGGCTCCCGCCGCATTGGGGTGGGCTTGGGGGGGTCCCAGTGTGTCTCGGGGGGGTCCCGGCTGTACTGACACACCGGGGGGGGTTTGGGGGGGGGCAGAGTTCAAGGAGGCGTTCCAGCTCTTCGACCGCACGGGCGACGGGAAGATCCTGTACAGCCAATGCGGCGACGTGATGCGGGCGCTGGGCCAGAACCCCACCAACGCCGAGGTCATGAAGGTGCTGGGGAACCCCAAAAGCGATGGTGAGCACCCGGGGACAGGGGACATGGGACAGGGACCCAGGGACGGCACCCCAGGGACAGGGGACATGGGGACAGGAACCTGGGGGCAGCACCCCAAAGGCCTGGGGACAAAGCAGAGTGGGGACAGTAGGCCCAGAGACTGGGGGACATGGCCCAGAGACCCCTGGGGAAAGGCCACCAAGAGCTGGGGACACGGCCCTGAGCAAGGACAGTGCCTCAAGGTGTGGGGACAGCACCCCAGGGACCTGGGGACATGGGCACAGCGACCTGGGGACAAGCACCTTGGGGACCCGGGGACATGGGGACATGGGCACAGCGACCTGGGGACAGCACCTTGGGGACCCGGGGACATGGGGACATGGGCACCAGGGACCCAGGGACAGCGCCCCAGGGACCTGGGGACATGGGCAGAGTGACCTGGGGACAGCACCCCACAGGCACAGGGACATGGCCCCAGGGACCTGGGGACAAAGCTGAGCTGGGACCGTGCCCAAAGACCCAGAGAAGAGCCCAGAGATCTGGGGACAAGGCCCCAAGCAAGGACAGCACCCCAGGGACCTGGGGACATGGTCACCATGACCCGGGGACGGCACCCCAGGGACCTGGGGACAAAGCTGGGCAGGGACGGTGGCCCAGAGACCCTGGGGAAAGGCCACCAAGAGCTGGGGACATGGCCCTGAGCAAGGACAGTGCCCCAAGGTGTGGGGACAGCACCCCAGGGACGCGGGGACATGGGCAGAGTGACCTGGGGACAGCACCCCAAAGGTCTGGGGGACAAAGCTGGGCAGGGACGGTGGCCCAGAGACCAGGAGGAGGCCACAAAGGCCTGGGGACACGGCCCCGAGCAAGGACAGTGCCCCAAGGTGTGGGGACAGCAACCCCAGGGACCTGGGGACATGGGCACAGCGACCTGGGGACAGCACCCTGGGGGACCCGGGGACATGGGGACATGGGCACAGGGACCCGGGCGCAGCACCCCACAGGCACAGGGACATGGCCCCAGAGACCTGAGAACAAAGCTGAGCTGGGACAGTGCCCCAGACACCTGGGGACATGGCCCCTGAGACGCTGGGGAAAGGCCACCAAGAGCTGGGGACACGGCCCTGAGCAAGGACAGTGCCCAGAGATGCAGGGACAGCGCCCCAGGGACCTGGGGACATGGGCACAGCGACCCGGGGACAGTGCCCCAAAGACACAGGGACATGGGCACAGGGACCTGGGGACAAAGCTGAGCAGGGACAGTGGCCCAGAGACCAGGAGGAGGCCACCAAGAGCTGGGGACACGGCCCTGAGCAAGGACAGCGCCCCAGAGACTTGGGGGACAACACCCCAGTGACAGCGGGGACAAGGCCCCAGAGACCCAGGGACAGAGCTGAGCAGGGAGTGGCCCAGTGAACCTGGGACAAGGCCGCGGGCAGGGACAGCCCCCCAGGGACCTGGGGACATGGGGACAGCACCCCAAAGGTCTGGGGACAAAGCTGGGCAGGGACGGTGGCCCAGAGACCAGGAGGAGGCCACAAAGGCCTGGGGACACGGCCCTGAGCAAGGACAGCGCCCCAGAGATGTGGGGACAGCACCCCAGGGACGCGGGGACATGGCCCCAGGGACCTGGGGACAGCACCCCAAAGGCCTGGGGACAAAGCTGAGCAGGGACGGTGCCCCCCGGTGCCCCCCTGACCCCGCGCCCCCCGCAGAGATGAACCTGAAGACGCTGAGCTTCGAGCAGTTCCTGCCCATGATGCAGACGGTGGCCAAGAACAAGGACCAGGGCTGCTTCGAGGACTACGTGGAGGGGCTGCGCGTCTTCGACAAGGAGGGCAACGGCACCGTCATGGGGCGCCGAGATCCGCCACGTCCCTCGTCACCCTGGGTGAGCCCCCCCTGCCCCCCCCCGGGGCTGTGAGTCACTGCTGGGAACGGGGTAAACCCCCCCCCCCCCGGGGACGGCCCAGGCAGCGAGGGGGTCCCGCCGTCGTCCCTGGGGGGGGTAACGAAGCCCTGTCGGACCCAGGGACGCACCCCCCCCCCCCCCCCCCCCCCCCCCCCCCAAAAGACATACCTGAGGGGGACCCCCCCCCCAGAGCACCAGGGAGCCCCCCCCAGCCATCCCTAGGGACCCCCAAAACCCCAGGGACACCCCCCACTGCATCCCTAGGGACCCCCAAAGTCCAAGGGACCCCCCCAGCCATCTCTAGGGACCCCCCAAAACCCCAGGGACACCCCCACACACCCCCTAAGGACCCCCCCCCCCAGCCATACCCAGGGTCCCCCCCAGCCATCCCTAGGGACCCCCAAAGCCCCAGGGACCCCCCCCAACCCATCTCTAGGGACCCCCAAAGCCCCAGGGCTCCCCCCCTGCATCCCTGTGGACCCCCAAAGCCCAAGGGACCCCCCCCAGCCATCTCTAGGGACCCCCAAAGCCCCAGGGACACCCCCACACACACCCTAAGGACCCCCAATCCCTGCCAGCCCCAGGCCCCCCCCCCTGCATCTCTAGGAACCCCCAAAGCCAAAGGGGACCCCTCCCAGCCATCCCTGAGGACCCCCCAAAGCCCCAGACACCCCCCCCACCCATCTCTAGGGACCCCCAAAGGCCCAGGGTGCCCCCCCTCTCACCCCCTAAAGACCCCCAAAGCCCTGCCAGCCCCAGGGACACCCCCCCAGCCATCCCTGAGGACCCCCAGAGCTCCATGGACCCCCCCTTGGCCATCCCTGAGGACCCCCAGAGCTCCATGGACCCCCCCCCCTTGGCCATCCCTAGGGACCCCCAAAGCCCAGAGACCCCCCCCTTGGCCATCCCTGAGGACCCCCCAAAGCCCCAGGGACCCCCCCCTTGGCCATCCCTGAAGACCCCCAGAGCTCCAGGGACCCCCCCAACCCATCTCTAGGGACCCCCAAAGCCCAGAGACCCCCCCTCGGCCATCCCTGAAGACCCCAGAGCTCCAGGGACCCCCCCACACCCCATCTCTAGGGACCCCCAAAGCCCCATGGACCCCCCCTCAGCCATCCCTGACCCCCACCTGAGGACCCCCAAAGCCCTGCCATCCGCAGGGGGACCCCCTCCCCCAAATTCTGCCCCCCCCCCCCCCCCCCCCCCCGGGTGACACGGGCCGTCCCGCAGGCGAGAAGATGACGGAGGAGGAGGTGGAGCAGTTGGTGGCCGGGCACGAGGACAGCAACGGCTGCATCAACTACGAAGGTGGGGGGGGGCTGGGGGGGAGGCTGGGGGTGGGGGGGGGCCTGGATTTGGGCTGGGGGGTGGGGGGGTGCTCACCCACACCGCCCCCTTCCCCCCCTCCCTCCCTGACCATCACGTCTCCTTCCTTCCTCCCAGCGTTTGTGAGACACATCTTGTCGGGGTGACGCCGCAGGGGTACGCCGCCCCCCCCCCTCCCCCGCGTCCCCCGTCCCCCCCCCCCCCCGCGCCCCCCTCCCCCGTTTACACTTATGGTTTTTTATTCCTTCCTAATTTTTCTTCTTTCCAAAGCCAAAAAAAAAGGCCACTTGGTTCGTGCCCCCCCCGCTTGGTGCAGCCCCCCCCCCCCCCCTCGCATGCCCCTCTGCATGGAGACCCCCCCCCCTGCTGCGTGGCCGGGATGTGGGGGGGTGGGGGGGGGCGATGGGACTGTGCCCCCTCCCCCCCATCCGGGGGGGGCTGGTTCCTCCCTGCGCTCTTCAGACTCTGGTTTTTCCTGCCTCTCTCCGGGATGAAGTGGGGGGGGTATCCCCCAGCAGACCCCCCCCTCACCCCCGACCCCCCCCCCTTTTTTCTCTCCGCAGAGCTGGTCATCCCCCAGCAGACCCCCCCCTCACCCCGACCCCCCCCCCCTTTTTTCTCTCCGCAGAGCTGGTCCGGATGGTGCTGAGCGGCTGAAGACCCTCGTGTCATCGCGTGTGTGTCGTCCCCCCCCCCACGTCACTCCGGGTTTTGTGCCTTTTCCCTCCTGCCACCGCGCCCCCCCCCCCCCGGCACCAGACGCCCCCCCCCCCCCCCCAAGGCCCCCTCCCCCCGCTCCCGGCCCCACCGGCTAAATTATTGCTCCACGGTGTCAAATAAAGTGCTGGAAAGGTGCCCCTGGCTCTGTGACCCCCCCCCTCGCCCCCCCCCAGGCTCCCTGAACCTCCGTGCCCCCCCCCCAATTGCTTCCTACGCCCCCCAGGCTCTGTAAGCCAGTGTGTCCCCCCCCACAGTCACTTCCCTCCCCCCCCAGTCTCCCTGTCCCTCTGTGCCCCCCCCCCCAACACTTCCCACCCCCCCAGACTGTGTAAACCTGTGTGTCGTCCCCCCCCCATCTCTTCCTCCCCCCCCAGGCTCTGTAAACCGGTGTGTCCCCCCCCAGGCTCCCTGACCCTTTGCAGCCCCCCCCCATCACTTCCCACGCCCCAAGTGCTCTGTGACCCCCTGCCCCCCCCCCCCCAGGCTCTGTGACCCTCTGTGCCCCCCCCATCACTTCCACCCCCCCAGTGCTCTGTGACCCCCCCCCAGGCTCTGTGACCCTCTGTGTGTGCCCCCCCCATCACTTCCCACTCCCCCAGTGCTCTGTGACCCCCCCCCCAGGCTCTGTGACCCTCTGTGTGTGCCCCCCCATCACTTCCCACCCCCCCAAGTGCTCTGTGACCCCCTGCCCCCCCCGACTCTGTGACCCTGTGTCCCCCCCCAGTCACCTCCCACCCCCCAAGTGCTCTGTGACCCCCTGCCCCCCCCAACTCTGTGACCCTCTGTGCCCCCCCAATCACTGCCCACGCCCCCAGGCTCCGTGACCCTCTGTGCCCCCCCCATCACTTCCCACTCCCCCAGTGCTCTGTGACCCCCTGCCCCCCCCCCCAGGCTCTGTGACCCTCTGTGTGTGCCCCCCCAGCTCGATGACCCTCTGTACCCCCCCCCATCACTTCCTACCCCCCAAGTGCTCTGTGACCCCCTGCCCCCCCGACTCTGTGACCCTCTGTGCCCCCCCCATCACTTCCCATGCCCCCAGGCTCTGTGACCCTCTGTGTCCCCCCCCCAATGACTTCCCACTCCCCCAGTGCTCTGTGACCCCTGCCCCCCCCCACCCCCCCCCACCCCCAGGCTCTGTGACCCTCTGTGCCCCCCAGCTCGATGACCCTCTGTACCCCCCCCATCACTTCCCACCCCCCCAAGTGCTGTGACCCCCTGCCCCCCCCCCGGCTCTGTGACCCTCTCTGTGCCCCCCCATCCCTTCCTGGCCCCCCCCTCTCCACTGGATGACCCTCCGTGCCCACCCCTGCCCCCCCAAGGGCTCCGTGACCCCCTGCCCCTCCCCCCAGGCCCCCTGCCCCCTGTGTGTGTGCCCCCCTGGCCCCCCCCCCCCGCACCACGAGGCCGTTTTCCCGCCCCGGGAATTTGGGATTTTATTTTCGTTGGTTTTCTTAAAAAAAAAAAAAAAAAAAAAAAAGAAAAAAGGGGGTGGGGGGAGGGGCTGGGGGGGGAGGGGCAATGCCCATGTGCCAGGTGGGGTGGGGCTGTCTCATAAATAGCCGGGGGGGGGGGGGGGGGCAGGTCCCGGCCCCCCCCGGGGAGCCCCAACGCTTAAATAAAATCCGGGAATCATAAAAAAATACCAAAGCGGGGGGGGGGGGGGAGGGGGGGGGGATGCTTTTGGGGGGCTTTATGGGGGTGGGGGAGGGGCGGGGGGGGCGAAGTTGCGGCGTCCTTGGCCCCGTCGTGGCCAGGGGGGTGGGGTGGGGGCTCACTGCGTGGGGGGGACGGGGGTGGCGGGGCTGGGGGCGATGGGGTCCGTCTGCAGGGGGGGGGCCTTGGTCTGCAGGGAGAGAAAAAAGGGGGAGGGGGTGTCACGTTTGTGCGATGGGGGGGGGTCACATCGGCGGGGGGGGGGGTCACTGGAGGGGGGTGGGGTGTTCCCTTGCCCCCCCCCCCCCTGCAGCTCCCCAGATGGGCTGAGCCCCTCCCCCGGTGAATGGGCTCCCCCTCCCTGGTGGGATACACCCAACGCCCCCCCCCCCAACGCCCCCAGTGGACACCCCCCCCCCTCCCCGTGCCCCCCCCCCCAGATATCTCACCTGCGAGGAGGCCGGGGTTGGAAGGAGGCTTCCCTGCACGGCGGCCACGATGGCGGGGCTGTGCGCGGCGGCCGACCCCCCCCCGAAATGCGGCAGGGCCATGGCTGGGGGGTGATGGGCTGGGGGGGGGGGCAGCCCCCCGGACGGCATGCTGCTGGCCAGGGCCCCATGCAGCGGGAGGGGGGGGGGGTTAGAGGGAAAAGAGGGAGCGAGGGGGTCGGCGGGGGGTTAACCATGCTCGATGGGATGGAGGATGGAGACAACCCCAAGGGGGGGGGCCGCGGGGGCGTTACCGGGCACGACGGGGTGACCGCTGCCACCCAGGGTCCCGCTCAGGCTCTGGGACGGCGGCTGCTGCCCGGGGAACGGCGCCGGGGCTGGGGGGAGACGGAGGGGTCGGCGTGAACCCCCCCCCCCCAACCAAGCGGCTCCCCGCACTGACCACCCCCGTGCCCCCCCCCCAACTCACCGTGCGGCACAGCCGGACCCTGCGGCGGCTGCGACGGGGGGGCCCCGGGTAACTGCTGACCCACGGCATCGCCGCTCGGGACCACCATAGCCGGGGGGGCCGGGGCGGGCAGAGGGGGGGCCAAGGGGGCGGTGGGTAGAGGTTGGACCCCCGGCGCGGGGGGGGGGCGGCGGCTGCTGCTGCTGCTGCTGGAGGTGCTGGAAGTGCTGCTGCCGGGCCCGCATCTCCGCGTACTTGAGCTGCTCCATGTGGAACGCCTGCCGGTCCGCCAGCAGCTGCTGCCGCTGGTACTCCAGCTACGGGGTACGGCGCGGGGGGGTCACTATGGGATGGGGGAGGGTCGTTAGCCCCCTCCCCAAGTCACTCACAGCCTCCCGTTCCCGATCCATGATGGTTTCCAGCTCCTCGAAGTGCCGCAGTTTGATCTCCAGCTTCTTCATCTGCGTCTCCACCAGCAGCGCCACCAGCGACTTGATCTTCCGCTCCTCCACCGCCGCTAAATGCTGGGGAGGGGGGGGGGGCAGAACGCCGGGGAGGGGTCAGAACCCACCCCCCCCAGCCTCCTTCCCCACCCCACACACCCCCCCCCCTCACCTTGGCCTTGACGGCGGCGGCGGCCAGGGCGGCGGCGGCGGCGGTGGAGAGGTTCCCCTCGCCGATGTCCCGCTCCACCTTGGCCTTGCGCTCGGCCTCCGGCTCCCCAGGTTCCTTGGCCGCCTCCTCCGGCCCTTCTTTCCCTTCCTTCTCCTTTTCCGGCTCCGCTGCGGCGGGACGGGGGTGGCGGTGGTGCGGCAGCGGCCCCCCCCTCCGTCCCCGTGTCTGTCCCCCCCCCCCGGCCCGGTCCCTCGCTCACCGGTGCCGTCGCCGTCGCCCTTATCCGGCTCCTTCTCGCCCTCCGCATCCTTCCCCTTCTCCTCCTCCTTTTTGGGAGCCTCCCCGGGCTTCTCCTTCGCATCCTCCTCGGCGACACCATCCCGGGGCTCCTGGGGATGGACCGGGCCCCACAGCTGCTGGATTCCCCGGCCCAGCTGCCCCCCACCCCGGCGCCCCCCGCCCCATCCAAGCCGCTACCTTGGCCTCCTTCTTCTCCTCGGCCGGCTGCGCCTCCGCCCGCGCCTCCTCCGCGCCGCTCTCCTCTGGGGACGCAAGCGCCGCGTCAGGCCCCGCTGCCGCCCGCCCCAGACTCGTCACAGGGGACCCCCGCCCCCAGCCTCACCCCCTCCCCAGCCTCACCTATCCGCTCGGGCTCGTCCGAGGTGGTGCCGGCGATGCCGCTGCTCTCCAGCCCGAACGCGGGGTCGGCCTTGCCCGTCACCTTGGCCGCCTCCTCCACCTTGCGCACGTGGGCCTCCACCAAGGCCGTGGGCACCTCCTCCTTCATCTTGGAGAACTCCTCTGCGGGGCAGCGCGTGGGACCTCAGCGGGGCTGGCCGGGGGGGCCGGCGGTGGGGCCCCAGCGCCCCCACCCCGGGAGCCAGCCCTGCTCCTCAGCGCTGTCCATCCCTCGGGGGGCTCATCCCAGCCCCTCGGGGGGCTCGGCCTGGCTCCGCACAGGCCTCGGCCTGCCGCTCCATAGGATGCCCTATAGGACCCGTCCATCTCCCCACAGCTCGTCCTGCTTCCCTGTAGGGCTCCCTACAGGATTCAGCCCTTCTCCCTACAGCACTCATCCCCTCTCCCCGTGGGACTCGTCCCTTCTCCCCATAGGACTCGTTCCCATTTTCCTATAGGCCACATCCCCTCTTCCCACAGGACTCGTACCGTGTCCCTATAGGACTCGTCCTGTTTCCCTGTAGGACTCCCTATACGACTCGGCCCTTCTCCCTATAGGACTTGTCCCATCTCCCCATAGGACTCCCTATAGAACACACACGATCTCCCCATAAGACTCACCCTATATCCCTGTAGGACTCAGCCTGTCTCCCTGCAGGCTTCATTCCCATTTTCCTACCGGACTCGTCCCCTCTCCCCACAGGACGTACCCATCTCCCCACAACACTCTTCTCCCTATAGGACTCATCCCCTCTCCCCACAGGACGTACCCATCTCCCCATAACACTCTTCTCCCTATAGGACTCCCCTATAGGGCTCATCCCCTCTCCCCACAGGACGTACCCATCTCCCCATAACACTCTTCTCCCTATAGGACTCCCCTATAGGACTCGTCCCCTCTCCCCACAGGACGTACCCATCTCCCCATAACACTCTTCTCCCTATAGGACTCCCCTACAGGACTCGTCCCCTCTCCCCACAGGACGTACCCATCTCCCCATAAGACTCGTCTCCCTATAGCACCCCTATAGGACTCGTCCCCTCTCCCCATAGACTCGTCCTGTGTCATCTCCCACAGGACTCCCTCCGGGACTCATCCAGTCTCCCCACAGGACAGGTCCCGTGTCCCTATAGGGCTCTACTCCACTCACCCCATCTCCCCATAGGATTCATCCCACCTCCTCATGGGACTCATCCTGTGTCCCTATAGGGCTTACCCATCTCCCCATGGGACTCACCCATCTCCCTATAGAACATCCCATAGGACTTACTGCCATCTCCCCCCAGGACTCATCCCATCTCCCCCCAGGACTCACCCCGTCTCCCCACAGGACTCCCCACAGGACTTGTCCTACCTCCTCACAGGACTCAGCCTGTCTCCCTGTAGAACACCCACAGGACTTACTGCCATCTCCCCATAGGACTCACCCCTCTCCCCATGGGACTCGTCCCATCTCCCCACAGGATGCATCCCCTCTCCCCACAGGACTCAGCCCATCTCCCTGTAGGGCTCATCCATCTCCCCACAGGACTCATCCTGTCTCCCTATAATACTTGCTGCCATCTCCCCATAGGACTCAGCCCATCTCCCCATAGAACTTACTACCATCTCCCCATAGGACTCAGCCCATCTCCCTATAGAACTCCCCACAGGACTTACTCCCATCTCCCCACGGGACTCAGCCCATCTCCCTATAGGACTCCCCATAGGACTTACTGCCATCTCCCCATGGGACTCACCCATCTCCCCACAGGACTCAGCCCATCTCCCCATGGGACACCCCACAGGACTTACTGCCATCTCCCCACAGGACTCATCCTGTGTCCCTATAGAATTCCCTACAGGGCTCACCCATCTCCCCACAGGACTCATCTCATCTCCCTAGAGAACTCCCCACAGGACTTACTGCCATCTCCCCACAGGACTCAGCCCATCTCCCCATGGGACTCAGCCCATCTCCCCACAGGACTTACTGCCATCTCCCCACAGGACTCATCCTGTGTCCCTATAGAATTCCCTACAGGGCTCACCCATCTCCCCACAGGACTCATCTCATCTCCCTAGAGAACTCCCCACAGGACTTACTGCCATCTCCCCACAGGACTCAGCCCATCTCCCCATGGGACTCAGCCCATCTCCCCACAGGACTCACCCATCTCCCCACAGGACTTACTGCCATCTCCCCACAGGACTCAGCCCATCTCCCCACGGGACTCACCCATCTCCCCATAGAACTTACTGCCATCTCCCCACAGGACTTACTGCCATCTCCCCACAGGACTCAGCCCATCTCCCCACGGGACTCACCCATCTCCCCATAGAACTTACTGCCATCTCCCCACAGGACTTACTGCCATCTCCCCACAGGACTCAGCCCATCTCCCCACGGGACTCACCCATCTCCCCATAGAACTTACTGCCATCTCCCCACAGGACTTACTGCCATCTCCCCACAGGACTCACCCATCTCCCTATAGAACTTACTGCCATCTCCCCACAGGACTCACCCATCTCCCTATAGAACTCCCCACAGGACTTATTGCCATCTCCCTATAGAACTTACTGCCATCTCCCCACAGGACTTACTGCCATCTCCCCACAGGACTCACCCATCTCCCTATAGAACTCCCCACAGGACTTATTGCCATCTCCCTATAGAACTTACTGCCATCTCCCCACAGGACTCACCCATCTCCCCACAGGACTCACTGCCATCTCCCCACAGGACTCACCCATCTCCCCATAGAACTTACTGCCATCTCCCCACAGGACTTACTGCCATCTCCCCACAGGACTCACCCATCTCCCTATAGAACTTACTGCCATCTCCCCACAGGACTCAGCCCATCTCCCTATAGAACTCCCCACAGGACTTATTGCCATCTCCCTATAGAACTTACTGCCATCTCCCCACAGGACTCACCCATCTCCCCACAGGACTCACTGCCATCTCCCCACAGGACTCACCCATCTCCCCATAGAACTTACTGCCATCTCCCCACAGGACTTATTGCCATCTCCCCACAGGACTTATTGCCATCTCCCCACAGAACTTACTGCCATCTCCCCACAGGACTCACCCATCTCCCCACAGGACTCACTGCCATCTCCCCACAGGACTCACCCATCTCCCCACAGGACTCACTGCCATCTCCCCACGGGACTCAGCCCATCTCCCTAGAGAACCCCCTATAGGACTCCCCTCTCCCCCAGGACCCCCCCGCTCTCCCTCCCGCCTCCCCACGGGACACGGCCCCTCTCCCCCCGCTCCCCCCGCGCCCGGCCGGGCGTTACCCAGCGCCGACTTGGCCGCGGCGGAGGCGACGCGGGGGTCGACGACGGAGGCCAGGAAGGCGACGGTGCTCATGACGGGGTTGCCGGACTGGCTGAAGGGGATGGGCTGGTAGGCCAGCGGCCCCAGCGACGCCTCCGAGTCCTCCAGGTAGGGGTCCTCGATGGGGAGCCGCAGGAAGTGCAGGATGCACTCGTCCTGCGTCCGGCTGCCCACGTGCTCCGACACCTTGTTCCAGTCGTCCTTGTACATCTCCAAGGCCTGCGGGAGGGGCAGCGGGTGGGCAGGGTGGTCCGGCGCGGTCTGCCGTGGCCCGGTGTGGCCTGACGCAGTCCGGCATGGTCTGCTGTGGCCCGGCGTGGCCCAACGCGGCCTGGCGTGGCCTGGCATAGCCTGGCGTGGCCCAACACAGCCCGGCATGGTATGGTGTGGCCAGCACAGCCTGGTGTGGCCCTACACAGCCTAGTGTGGCCTGGTGTGGCCCGGCGCGGCCTGGTATGGCCTGACACAGCCTGGTGTGGCCCAGCACAGCCTGGTGTGGCCCGGTGCGGCCTGGTGTGGTCTGACGCGGCCTGGTGTGGCCCAGCACGGCCTGGTGTGGCCCAGCGCGGCCTGGTGTGGTCCGACGTGGCCTGGTGTGGCCCGACGTGGCCCAACGCGGCCTGGTGTGGCCCGGCGTGGCCTGGTGTGGCCCTACATGGCCTAGTGTGGCCCTACACGGCCTGGCACGGTCTGGTATGGCCTGGCACAGCCTGGTGTGGCCCGACGCGGCCTAGTGTGGCCCAGCATGGCCTGGTGTGGCCTGACGCGGCCTAGTGTGGCCCAGCACGGCCTGACGCGGCCTAGTGTGGCCCAGCACGGCCTGGTGTGGCCCGACGCGGCCTGGTGTGGCCCAGCACGGCCTGGTGTGGTCCGATGCGGCCTGGTGTGGTCCGACGCGGCCTGGTGTGGCCCCACGCGGCCTGCTGTGGCCCGGCCTGGCCCGGCACAGTCCGGCACCCCCCCTCACCTCCAGCAGCAGCAGTGTCTCCTGCTCCGTCCATTCCCGCGTGGCGCTTGCGGCGGCTTTGCTCTGTGGGAAGGGGGGCGATGGGAAGTGAGCGATGGTGGGCTGGGGGGGGGTGGGGGGCTCGGAGGGGGCTCGGGCGGTGGGTGCCCACCTTGGAGGGGATGTTTTTCTTGGTGTACATGTCGGTGCGGAGCCCGAAGTTCTGCATGTCCGCCGGCTTCTCCTTGCCCTTGTCGGGGAAGCTGAGCATCTGCTGCGAGGCCGAGGTCTGCTGCGGGGCGGGGGGAGAAGAGTCGAGACGGGGGGGCGCTGGGGACGCGGCCGTGGAGGGACAAAGACCACCAGGACGCCCCCCACCCCCTCAACCCCCAGCCCAGCGAAACCTGCGCGTCCCGTCTCGTCGCGGTGTCCCCCCCGCGTCCCTGCTCCCCCGGGGGGCCAGGGCGGCATGCGGGGGCGCGAGGGGGAGGGGGGAGAGGGAGCCTTCCTCGGCCAGCGGCGGGCGGGGGGGTGGGACGGACCCCAAGGAGCCCCCTACCAGCTCCGGCTTCCCCTTCACCGTCTCGGTGACGAGGTCTTCGATCTCTTTGCTCTTGCGGCCCGTCTTGGCGTCGCCGTCGCTCTGCCGGCCCTGAGGCACGGATCGAAGCTGTGCCATCCCCCCCCCCCGCCCCCCCCCAACCCGGCACCCCCCTTTTTCCCCTCAGCTCACCCCCCCACACCCCGCGCCCGGCCCTCCCGCGGGGACCGGGAGTGGGGGGAAAAAGGCCGAGGAGGGAACGCGGTTGGGAGAGAAGCGGAGGTGACCCCCGCCCGCCCCCCCACCCCCCGGGGCACCCACCTGCGGCGTTTTGGGTTGCAGCGGCACCAAGCCGGAGGGCGTATCGGCCAGGACGTGGAAGTGGGACGTTGGGGGGGGGCCCATGGGGGTGGGCCGGCTCTCGGCGTCCACCTGGTAGTTGATGAGACCCCACTGCTCCAGGAAAGCGTGAACCCTAGGGAAAAACGGGGCTCAGACCCGCCCCCGCCGGAGCCAAGGGTGGCAAAGAGATGCCCCCCCCCCCCCCCCCCGCCCCAACCTTGACGCCCCCGCCCCGGGGACCCACCGCATGATGGCGCAGACGTCGCCGGCCAGGTTGCGGCGGCAGGCGGTGGAGGTGAGGTACTCCTGCGGGTTCAGCCGGTACGTGTCGATCATGAAGTTGCGATAAGCCAAATATCTGGGGCGGGGGGGTGGGGGAGGTGAAAACATCAACATCCGGACCCCGAGCCGCTCTCACCCCACACACAACCAACACCCGGCACCGGGAGGGACCGGGAATGGCGTACGGGCGGGGGTTTCGGCCTCACATTTCGGGGGTCTTGGATTTGTTTTTGCCGTTGAAGAACTCGGGCAGGGCTCGGCGCTCGATGGCGTGGACGCTGCGAGGAGGAGATGTTCGGGGAGGGTCCAGCACGGTGCCCCCACCCACGCCCGGTAACCCCCCGCCCCGTCCCAGTCCCGTACCTGTTGTAGTCGAACCAGGCGGCGTAGCTGGGGATGATGATGTGGTGGGTTTGCTCTGTCACGTTGTCCTCGTGCAGGTCGGGGTTCTTGGCCTGGTCCCCTTTGCTCCCGGTGCCGTTCTCCTCCTCGTCCTGCCCGAGACCAGCCCCGCGTGGGTCCTGCGCCCCCTGCCCTCCCCACCCTTTGCTCTCACTAAGAGCAGGAGGGGGCCGAACCCCCAGGGGAAGGGGAGAAAAGGGGCTTTTTTGTCCCCAAAACCAGGACAGGGAAAGGGATACGGAGGTGACCCCCCCGCCACGGTGACCCCGGCACGGGGCCAGGCCTCACCTTGCCGGCCGTCTCCATGCTCTCATCTTCCTGCTCATCTGGAAAAGAGGGGAGCAGGGGCGGTTTTGGGGTGCTGCCAGGGCCAAGCACCCGTGGCTGGGGGGTGGGGGGGGTCTCCCGGCAGCTCGGACTCACCCAGGTCCGTCATGGTGCCCCCCTTGACAGGCGCAGACTCCGAGTCCTTCTTGGTGTTGACTGTGGCGGGGGGCGGGGGGGAGAAGCGGCGCTGAGCACCCTCAGGACGGGCCCCCAGCCCACCCTCGTGAGGTGGGGGGCCCCCCCGGGGTGGCTGCCAGCCCCCAGCCCCCCCCCCCAACCTGTCTTGGGCAGGGTGACCTCCTCCACGTTGGGGACGGGCGAGGGCTCATCCATGTCCTTCGTCAGATCCTCCTGCTCCTCCTCGCGGTGCCCCCGCTTGGATTTGTTGTAGGGGGTGGAGGGTCTGCGAAGGGAGAGACCCCCCCGCCGCGCCCGGGTCACCACCGCAGCCCGGGGCGGGGGGGATGGGGATGGATCCGCGCCCCCCCCCCCGCACCCCAGCCCAGGCTCACCCCTTCTTCGCGTTCTTCTTCTTGGCCTCGGGGGTGGGCGAGGGGGAGGGCGAACGCTTTCGCTTCTTGTAGTTGCCCCCCTTCTTGTCCCGCCGGTCCGAGTCGGGGCTGTTCACCTGGGGAGGGGGTTGCTGGGTCCAACCGAGCGGGATGACCAAGCGGAGACCCCCGTTGCCACCCCCTCCCCGCAGCTTTTCCGCCCCGCTCTGACCTCGTCCGTCAGCGTCTTGGCCGAGATCTTCTTCCTGCGGGCGATGGGGCTCTTCTCGTCCGTCACCTCGTAGTCCTCCTCGTTCATCCACTCGTTGAACGTGTCCGTGTCCAGGATCCACTTGGCGTGGACCTGCCGGTCAGGGGGAGGGACGGGGACGTCAGGCAGGAGGGGGCTGCAGCCGTTGTCCCCGCCGTGGGGACCGCCCCCCCCCGCCCCCCCAGTTACCTTCCGGGGCTTCTCCGGCGTCGGAGCATCCTCCACGGAGGCCTCGATCTCGCTGGCGGGGATCCAGGTGTCGTAGCTGCGGGTACAGAGGGGTGAGAGCGGCGGTGTGGGTGCTTCGTGGGCTTCAATCCCACCCCCCCGCGCCCCCCCCCCCCCCCGGGCCCACTCACCTATCGGGGTAGTAGCCCCAGTGCAGCAGGACCTGCTTGTCGCGCTTCATGACCGGGCGGACCCACTCCTCTGCGGGAGACACGGAGCGGGGCCGGCGCTGAGCACGGCTCTGCCCCCCCCCCGACCCTGCAGCCGGCGGGGGGGGGCTCCCCCTTCGCACCCACCTTCCTCCAGGTTCCCGGGGACAGGGCAGACGACGTGGGACGCGTTACTCTTGTCCTCGGTCACCGTGCCCTGCGATGAGAGCGCGGGCGTGGGTCCAGGGCGGAGAGCCGGGACCAGGCGCCGCGTGGGACCCCTCCCCACGACCCCGTGGCCCCCCCACCTCGCTGCTGCCACCCACCTGATGCCTCTTGACGATGTCCTTCAGCTTGCCCAGCAGCTTGGGCTCGATCTCCTGGTGCAGGAAGATGTTGGGCCGGGCCAGGCAGTTGTTCTGGGGAAGGAGAGCGGAGCGGTGAGCGACTGGGGGATAACGGGGGGTGGGGATGGTCCCGGGGGGGGGGGGGGGCACGGGGGCGACTCCTCTTACCTGCACCAGGGATTTCTCGATGGTCATGAACATCTCCACGTTGCGGTCCATCCGCGAGGGATTCTGGAAATCGAAACGCCGCCTTATTGGAAGAAAAGAGCGACTCTCATGAAAGCCACAGCTCAGGTCTCCTCGTCAGCATCCAAAACCTCAGGGGAGGGGGCCGGGGGGGGGAGGACACACACACACACGCGCCTCAACCCCATCAGGGGTCCGCAGTGACACGGGGGGACGTGCACAACCAGCCCACCCCCGTGCAGCCCCTGGCCGAGGGCACCCCAGGGTGTTGCCTCCCCCAGCCCGCCCCCGCCAGCCCTGTGACCGCCCCCCTCGGTCCCCTCCAGCCCCCAGGACCCCCCCCCCAAGCCCCCAGGCGGGTGCTCACCATCCTTGGTCGCTCTTGAATTTGTAGGCGGCCGCCAGGATGTGGCACAGGGCGCCGCCAGCCTTGAAATCCAGGAAGCATTTTATCTGCGACGGGAAGAGAGGAGTCGGGGGGGGGGGGGCGGCCGTGGGGGGGGGCTGTGCCCACGGCAGGGAGCCGGGCAGGGTGCCAGCCCCATGTCAGGGTGCCATGCCCTCATCAGAGTGACATCTCTACGTCTGGCTGCCATCCCCTCGCCAGGGTGCCATCCCCACGTCTGGGTGCCATCCCGTCATCAGGGGGACATCCCCAAGTCTGGGTGTCAGTCCTATGTCAGGGTGCCATCACCTCATCATGGTGACATCCCCAAGTCTGGGTGCCATCCCCACATCTGGATGCCATCCCCTCATCATGGTGACATCCCCAAGTCTGGGTGCCATCCCCACATCTGGGTGCCATCCCCTCATCATGGTGACATCCCCACATCTGGGTGCCATCCCTATGTCAGGGTGCCATCCCCTCATCACGGTGACATCCCTACATCTGGGTGTCGCCCTCTCACCAGGGTGCCATCCCCATGTCTGGGTGCCATCCCTATGTCAGGGTGCCATCCCCACATCTGGGTGTCGCCCTCTCACCAGGGTGCCATCCCTAGTACCATCCCCTCGCCGGGGTGCCATCCCCACGTCTGGGTGCCACCCCTCATCAGGGGGACATCCCTACATCTGGGTGACATCCCTGTGTCAGGGTGCCATCCCCACATCTGGGTGCCATCCCCTCACCTGGGTGTCATCCCCTCATCACGGTGACATCCCTGTGTCAGGGTGCCATCCCCACATCTGGGTGTCATCCCCTCATCAGGGGGACATCCCTACATCTGGGTGCCATCCCTGTGTCAGGGTGCCATCCCTACATCTGGGTGTTGTCCCCTCACCGAGGTGCCATCCCCGTGCTGGGCTCTGTCCCTGGGTTGGGATCCAGTTCCTGCAGCGCTGGGGCACTGTCCCAGCTGGGGACCTGTCCCTGTGCCCGGGGCGCTGGCCTGGTGTCCCCAGGTCCATAAGGGGTTGTCCCCAGGCCCGTGGGGCGCTGGCCTGGTGTCCTCAGATCCATAAAGGGTTGTCCCCGGGTCCCTGAGGTGCTGGCCTGGTGTCCCCAGGTCCATAAGGGGTTGTCCCCAGGCCCGTGGGGTGCTGGCCTGGTGTCCCCAGGTCCATAAAGGGTTGTCCCCGGGTCCCTGAGGTGCTGGCCTGGTGTCCCCAGGTCCATAAGGGGTTGTCCCCTGGTCCATGGGGTGCTGGCCTGGTGTCCCCAGGTCCATAAGGGGTTGTCCCCGGGTCCTTGGGATGCTGGCCTAGTGTCCCCAGGTCCATAAGGGGTTGTGCCCGGGCCCTTGGGGCGCTGGCCTGGTGTCCCCAGGTCCACAAGGGGTTGTCCCCAGACCTGTGGGGCGCTGGCCTGGTGTCCCCAGGTCCATAAGGGGTTGTCCCCAGGCCCGTGGGGTGCTGGCCTGGTGTCCCCAGGTCCATAAGGGGTTGTCCTCGGGCCCGTGGGGCGCTGGCCTGGTGTCCCCAGGTCCATAAGGGGTTGTCCCCAGGCCCGTGGGGTGCTGGCCTGGTGTCCCCAGGTCCATAAAGGGTTGTCCCCGGGTCCCTGTGGTGCTGGCCTGGTGTCCCCAGGTCCATAAGGGGTTGTCCCCTGGCCCTTGGGGCGCTGGCCTGGTGTCCCCAGGTCCATAAGGGGTTGTCCCCTGGCCCTTGGGGCGCTGGCCTGGTGTCCCCAGGTCCATAAGGGGTTGTCCCTGGGTCCGTGGGGTGCTGGCCTGGTGTCCCCAGGTCCATAAGGGGTTGTCCCCTGGCCCGTGGGGCGCTGTCCATGGTCAGGGCCTTGTCCCTGCTGGGCCAGTCCCCTGGTCACTGGGGTCCAGACCCTGCTTGGGGGGCAGTTCCCAGCGGGACAGTGCCAAGTGTCACCAGGCACCGTCCCCAGGACACTGGGACACGGTCCCTGACCAGGGCACTGTCCTGCACTGGGACCCCGGGCGCTGCCCCTGGGTCACTGGGGCTTTGTCCCCAGGTCCCTGGGGGCTGTCCCCGCCCACGGCCTTGTCCCAGGTTCACTGGGCCACTCCCTGCTCAGCTCTGTCCCTGGGTCTCTGGGGCCTTGTCCCCGCTGTCACTGGGGTGTTGTCCCCAAGTCTCTGGGGCGCTGTCCTTGCTCAGGGCCGTGTCCCCAGCTCTTGGTGGCCTCCTCCTGGTCTCTGGGCCACCGTCCCTGCTCAGCTTTGTCCCCAGGTCCCTGTGCCCATGTCCCTGTGTCTTTGGGGCACTGTCCCCGGGTCGCTGTGCCCATGTCCCCAGGTCCCTGGGGCGCTGTCCCTGCATCTCTGGGCACTGTCCTTGCTCAGGGCCGTGTCCCCAGCTCTTGGTGGCCTTTCCCCAGCGTCTCAGGGGCCATGTCCCCGGGTGTCTGGGGCACTGTCCCAGCTCAGCTTTGTTCTCAGGTCCCTGGGGCCATGTCCCTGTGCCTGTGGGGTGCTGCGCCCGGGTCCCTGTGCCCATGTCCCCATGTCCCCGGGTCCCCAGGGTGCTGTCCCCAGGTCGCTGTGCCCATGTCCCCAGGTCCCTGGGGTGCTGTCCCCACACCTTGGGGCACTGTCCTTGCTCAGGGCCGTGTCCCCAGCTCTTGGTGGCCTTTCCCCAGGGTCTCTGGGCCACCGTCCCTGCCCAGCTTTGTCCCCAGGTCCCTGGGGTGCTGTCCCCGGGTCATGGTGACCATGTCCCCAGGTCCCTGGGGTGCTGTCCTTGCTTGGGGCCTTGTCCCCAGATCTCTGGGCTCTTCTCTGGGTCTTTGGGGCCACTATCCCAGCTCAGCTTTGTCCCCAGGTCCCTGGGGCCATGTCCCCGTGCCCCTGCGCTGCTGTCCCCACATCTCCAGGCACTGTCCTTGCTCGGGGCTGTGTCCCCAGCTCTTGGTGGCCTCTTCCTGGTCTCTGGGGCACCGTCCCTGCTCAGCTTTGTCCCCAGGTCCCTGAGGCCATGTCCCTGTGCCTGTGGGGTGCTGTCCCCAGGTCCCTGGGGTGCTGTCCCCGAGCCACTGTGCCCACGTCCCTTGTCCCTGGGGTGCTGTCCCCACACCTTGGGGCACTGTCCTTGCTCGGGGCTGTGTCCCCAGCTCTTGGTGGCCTCTTCCTGGTCTCTGGGGCACCGTCCCTGCCCAGCTTTGTCCCCAGGTCCCCGGGGCCATGTCCCCACGCCCGCCAGGTGCCGTCCCGGGGTGGCTGTGCCCATGTCCCCCGGCCATCGGGCTGCTGTCCCCACATCTCTAGGGCACTGCCCCTGCCCGAGGCCTTCTCCCCAGCTCCCCCACGCTCCGCCCCCCCCCGGCGTGGCCGCAGCCCTCGTCCCGGCGCGTCCCCGTCCCCGTCGGTGCCCGGTGCCCACCGGGGGGGTGCGGGGGGGGGGGGGGGGCTCACCGGCAGCTTGGTGAGGGGCGCGTTGCTGACGTGTTTGCCGAAAACCTCCTCCTGGAACTGCAGCAGCTGCACCACCAGGCTCGACAGCGACTTGTTGGTGGGGGGCTCGGCCTGGATGTACTGCGGGGAGGGGGGGGGGACGGGGGGGTCAGCGCCACCGCCGGCACCGGCGAGGATGAAGCGGGGGGGCGATGGCGGCGGCGGGGCCGTGACAGACCGGGCCCGGCGGGGCGGGGGGCGCTGTCGGCGCCCCGCTCCCCCCCCCCCCCCCCAGCTCTCCCCGCCCCCCCGCTGCGGCCTACCTTCTTGTAGTTCTTGCCGAGCCAGAGGCGGACATTGTCGAACTGGCTGACGGTGTCCGAGGCCTCGTAGTACTTGACGTTGGGGCCGCCGTCCTTCTTCCGCACCGCCATCTTCGAGCGGGCCCGGCCGCCTCCCGCCGCCTCCCGCCGCGCCGCGCCGCGCACCGCCGCCCCCTGCCGGCCCCGCCCCGCGCCGCGCACCGCCGCCCCCTGCCGGTAACGGCGAGCACCGGGGCCGCGGCGCCCCCTGCCGGACCGAGCAGAGCTTCTCCCGGAAGGGGGAGGCGGGTGGAGCCCCGGAGCGGGGGGTGGGAGCGGCGGCGGGGCACCGGGGGAGGGGGCGGGGAGGCGGGGGGGGGCAGGGTCTAGGCGGAGCTCGGCGCAGGGTGGCGCGGGAGTCACGGTGGCCGAGTGGTTAAGGCGTTGGACTCGAAATCCAATGGGGTTTCCCCGCACAGGTTCGAATCCTGTCCGTGACGCCAGCCCCGCTTTTTGCTGGGGGGGGGGCAGTTTACACCGTGGGGAGGGGTCTTACACCGTGGGGAGGGGTCTCCCACCCCCCCCCACCCTCCAGCTATTTTGACCGCGCGGGGGTCGTTAGTTCTTTTAATGGACCGGGGGTTGGGGGGGGGTGTGCTGCTGTAGAGGACACACCCCGCGCTTGGAGCCCCCCGCCCTCCAGGACCCCCAAGCACACCCTCCCCCCCCCCCCACCCCGGGGAACCCCCCCCCCATCCGGAGGGAGCCGCAGCACCCGGTAAAACATCAACCCCAGCGACACAGAGACGGGAGGGACCCCGCGGCCAGCGCACCCCCCCCCCCCAAGGAGAGATGGGGAGGACCCCCCCCCAACCCCCCCCCCCGCTGTCACACGGGGCTGAGCCCCCCGGTCACCCCCCACACACAGGGGCGGGGGGGGGGGGGGGGCAGGCGCAGACCCCCCCGAGACGCCGATAAAGCAACCAAAAATGCTGTTTATTGATCGCTTCACGCCCCCTCCCCCCCCCCAACCGCACACCGGTCCCGGGGGGGGGGGGGAGATACGGGGGAGGGGGCGGGGGGGGGAGGCGAAAATGCCATAAAAACCAACACAACAAGGCAAATAAATTAAATTCCCAACGAGTAAACGCGTCCAGCCGCCGCGGAATAAGAGGGGGGGGGGGGAGGATGTAAACACAAGGAAAGGCCCCCAAAATTACCCCCCCCACCCCCCCAAAAAAACCCCACAGTCACGAGTGTCTGGAAAAGGAACACCAGGAAGAGCGGAGCCAGCCAGGGCGGGAAGGGGGGGTTGGGTGGGTGATGCTCCTGGGGGGGGGGCACAAGTTGGGGGGGGGGGTGAGCGGGGGAGGGGGGGGGTCCGGCTTCTTGCTGGGAGGGGAGGGGGAAGGGGGTGCCAGGGCTGGGGGGCTGGTCCCCAGGGGGTGCCGGGGGCTCGGCCGTGGGGTTTGGATGCAGGAGGATGCCGGGGGGGTGGGGGTGGTACAGGGCTCCCTGGGGGGGGGGCAGCGGGCAGTTTTGGGGACTCCCCCCCCCCGGCTTAAGCCCCCTCCCCAGCCCGCAGTGGGGGGGGAGCAGACCCCAAACTGCGTGGTCGGAGGCATGGAGACGCTGGAGAGTGGGGGGGGGGGGGAAGGCCGGGAAGGGGGGGGATTTGGCCACCGGGAGAGCTGGGGGGGTCAGTCCCTGCTGGGAGCTGAGCTGGGGGCTGGGGGGGGGGGTGTCAGTCCCTGCTGGGAGCTGGGGGGGTCAGTCCCTGCTAGGAGCTGAGTTGGGGGCTGGGGGGGTTCAGTCCCCGGTGGGAGCCCAGCTGGGGGCTGGGGGGGGGTGTCAGTCCCCGGTGGGAGCCGAGCTGGGGGCTGGGGGGGGGTCAGTCCCCGGTGGGAGCCGAGCTGGGGGCGAGGAGCCGAGCAGCGCCCATGGCACGATCCCTCCTCTCCTTAAAAAACATGGATGGGGGAAGCTGATGGGGAAGGCGATGGCAGGGGCGGGAGGGGGGGGGGGGGCTGGAGCACACCCCCTCCTCCACCCCCCAGGCCGTGCCAAGCGTCTGAGAAGCATTTAGCAGAGGCGTTTAATCATTTCAGCTGGGAAAGCGAGATTTTAGGGAACGGGTTCCCTAGGGAACCCCCCTCGGCGATGAGGAAACACCGTTTTGATGGGCTAAATCCCACCCCCACCCCCACCCCCTCCCGGCTGTCTCCATCCTCGTCCCTTCGCCCCATCCTCTTCCCTTGCCCCATCCTCAGCCCCATCCTTGTTCCTCGGCCCCATCCTCAGCCCCATCCTCTTCCCTTGCCCCATCCTCAGCCCCATCCTTGTTCCTCAGCCCCATCCTCAGCCCCATCCTTGTTCCTCAGCCCCATCCTCAGCCCTATCCTCTTCCCTTGCCCCATCCTCAGCCCCATCCTCTTCCCTCAGCCCCATCCTTGCCCCTCGGCCCCATCCTCTTCCCTCGGCCCCATCCCTGTCCCTCAGCCCCATCCTCGGCCCCAGCCTCATCCCTCTGCCCCATCCCCATCCTCAGCCCCATCCTGGTCCCTCAGCCCCATCCTGGTCCCTATCCCGGTCCCTCAGCCCCATCCCCATCCCTGTCCTGGTCCCTCAGCCCCATCCCCATCCCTCAGCCCCATCCCGGTCCCTATCCCGGTCCCTCAGCCCCATCCCCATCCCTGTCCCGGTCCCTCAGCCCCATCCCCATCCCTCAGCCCCATCCCGGTCCCTCAGCCCCATCCTCAGCCCCATCCTGGTCCCTCAGCCCCAGCCCCATCCCTCAGCCCCATCCCGGTCCCTATCCCGGTCCCTCAGCCCCATCCCCATCCCTGTCCCGGTCCCTCAGCCCCATCCCAGTCCCTCAGCCCCATCCTCAGCCCCATCCCGGTCCCTCAGCCCCATCCCTGGCCCGGTCCCTCAGCCCCATCCCCATCCCTCAGCCCCATCCCAGTCCCTATCCCGGTCCCTCAGCCCCATCCCCATCCCTGTCCCGGTCCCTCAGCCCCATCCCGGTCCCTCAGCCCCATCCTCAGCCCCATCCCGGTCCCTCAGCCCCATCCCTGGCCTGGTCCCTCAGCCCCATCCCCATCCCTCAGCCCCATCCCGGTCCCTCAGCCCCATCCCTGTCCCAGTCCCTCAGCCCCATCCCCATCCCTCAGCCCCATCCCGGTCCCTCAGCCCCATCCCGGTCCCTCAGCCCCATCCCGGTCCCAGTCCCTCAGCCCCATCCCCATCCCTCAGCCCCATCCCGGTCCCTCAGCCCCATCCCGGTCCCTCAGCCCCATCCCGGTCCCAGTCCCTCAGCCCCATCCCCATCCCTCAGCCCCATCCCGGTCCCTCAGCCCCATCTGGGTCCCTCAGCCCCATCCCCATCCCAGTCCCTCAGCCCCATCCTCATCCCTCGCCGCCAGCCTCTTCCCTCATCCCCATCCTCGTCCCTTCGTCCCCATCCTCTTCCCTCATCACGCAGCGGGGCTCTTCTCTCCGGAAGTCCTTAAATCTCCTCCACTCCGTGGGCGAATATCATGACGAGTCCCGGCTCCAGCACCATGTCCTCGCCCATGTGCTGGTTCTCGCAGGCCATCACCACCACGGCCTGCTTGCCGGGGATGCGCTTGGCCACGTAGTTCTCGTAGTACCGACGGTTCATCTGACGCGTCTCCAAGGTGGCCAGGCCCTGCGGCCAGTTCCTTTCGTGGGCGTTTTCGATCAGCTCGTTGATGATGGAGGTTGGACAACCGCTTTCCACCAAGGAACGTTTGATGACGGCCTGTAGCACCGCGTCCGGCGTGGAGATCATTCCGCCCCATCGCGTCACCCGGGCCGGCTGCAGGGAGTTCACCCACCTGGGGACAGACGGGGCGAGGGGTGACGGGTTTCAACGGGGAGCGGGAGACGGGCCATGGGGAAGGGATTCTTCCCGCAGAGGGTGGGGGGCACTGGGACAGGTGCCCAGAGAAGCTGTGGCTGCCCCATCCCTGGGGGTGCCCAAGGCCAGGCTGGGTGAGGCTGGGAGCACCCTGGGGGGGTGGGGGGTGGCCCTGCCCGTGGCGGGGGGGTTGGAACCGGGTGATCTTTGAGGCCCCTCCACCCCCAAACCATCCCACCATTCTACGAGGAGGTCAGTGCTGTGCGTTTTTCCACGGCTCCCAACAAAATTAGGGAGTTCTGGTCCGCTCCGCACTTGGGGATGTCTCCGTTTCGCCGCCTACCCCCTCCCATTTCCACCCTGGGACCCGGCTGCCGCGTTCACCTCCGCTACGCCCCCCCCCCAGAGGGAGGGGGAGAGGAGAAGCTGCTTCCTCCGGCCTTTCTCCCGAGGCGGAAGGAATCCAGCAGCTGCCCACCGCGGGCAGGATGCGGGCGGAAGAGGAATGGTCTGAACCCACCACCCGAGCAGCTCCGGTGCCAGAAAAAAACACCCCCCAACCCACCCCTGGCGCTGGGGAAGCGTTTTCTCCTCCAGCCTTTGCCTCAGAAGGAGCTTCGCCCCCTCCCCGATCCATCAGCGAAGCCGCAGGGCTCCCAGCTCCGCCCGCGCCGCGCCGGGGGCTCCCGGCTCCTCCCGGCGGGGCGCCGGAACCGGCACTTACTCCAGGATTTCGTTGTACTCGATGGTCTCCTCTAGGTTCTGCAGGTTGGGGTTGACGCTGCGGATGGCGCGCATGTAGGCCTTCAGCAGCTGGATGTCCCGCTTCTGCAACAGGCGGGAGACGCCGGCGTTGGCCCAAACACGCGCCCGGAGCCGCCGCTGTCGCGAGGCACAAGCCCAGAACCGCTACCGCGTGGCACGAGCCCGGAGCCGCCGCTGCACGGCACGAGCCCGGAGCCGCCGCCACGAGGCACGAGCCTGGAGCCGCCACACAGCACGAGCCCGGAGCCGCCGCGTGGCACCAGCCTAGAGCCACCGCCGCACGGCACGAGCCCGGAGCCGCCGCCACGAGGCACGAGCCCGGAGACGCCGCACGGCACGAGCCCAGAGCCGCTGCCATGAGGCACGAGCCCAGAGCCGCCGCGTGGCACCAGCCCGGAGCCACCGCCGCACGGCACGAGCCCGGAGCCGCCGCCGCACGGCACGAGCCCGGAGCCGCTGCCACGAGGCACGAGCCCGGAGACGCCGCACGGCACGAGCCCAGAGCCGCTGCCACGAGGCACGAGCCCGGAGCCGCCGCGTGGCACCAGCCCGGAGCCACCGCCGCACGGCACGAGCCCGGAGCCGCCGCCACGAGGCACGAGCCTGGAGACGCCGCACGGCACGAGCACGGAGCCGCCGCCGCCGCGTGGCACGAGCCCGGAACCGCCACCGCACGGCACGAGCCCGGAACCACTGCCACGAGCCCGGAGCCGCTGCCGCACGACACACGCCTGGAGCCGCTGCCACGTGGCACCAGCCCGGAGCCGCCACCACGTGGCACGAGCACAGAGTCGCCACCGCGTGGCACGAGCCCAGAGCCGCCACCGCCGCGTGGCACCAGCCCGGAGCGGGGACCCTGCCCATCCCAGCGGCCGGGTGACGGAGGTGCGGGGCTGTGGTTGAGCTCGGCTCCTCTGCAGCCGCTTCCTTCATCCACAACCCCCTTATTCTGGGGGGGGGGGGTTGGGGCCGCTCTTGCCTAACATGTTGATCTACGTGCTGGATGGGGGGGTTGGGTGCTCCCTCCGTTTGCAGATCACGCCAAGTTGGGTGGAAGCGTTGACCTCGAGGGTGGGAGAGCCCTGCGGAGGGACCTGGACAGGCTGGATCCACGGGCTGGGGTCACTTGGATGAGGTTAAAGGCCAAGTGCCGGGCCCTGCCCTCGGGCCACAGCAACCCCCGGCACTGCTCCAGGCTGGGGACGAGGGGCTGGAAACTGCCCGGGGGAAAGGACCTGGGGTGGGGGTGACAGCGGCTGAGCGTGAGCTGGTGTGTGCCCGGGTGGCCAGCGGCATCCTGGCCAGCACCAGGGACAGCGTGGTCAGCGGGAGCCAGACAGTGAAGCACCAGGGACAGGGTGGTCAGCGGGAGCCGGGCAGTGAAGCACCAGGGACAGCGTGGCCAGCGGGAGCCAGACAGGAAGCACTAGGGACAGCGTGGCCAGCGGGAGCCGGGCAGTGAAGCACCAGGGACAGAGTGGTCAGCGGGAGCCGGGCAGTGAAGCACCAGGGACAGCGTGGTCAGCGGGAGCCGGGCAGTGAAGCACCAGGGACAGGGTGGTCAGCGGGAGCCGGGCAGTGAAGCACCAGGGACAGGGTGGTCAGCGGGAGCCGGGCAGTGAAGCACCAGGGACAGGGTGGTCAGCGGGAGCCGGGCAGTGAAGCACCAGGGACAGGGTGGTCAGCGGGAGCCGGGCAGTGAAGCACCAGGGACAGGGTGGCCAGCGGGAGCCGGGCAGTGAAGCACCAGGGACAGCGTGGTCAGCGGGAGCCGGGCAGTGAAGCACCAGGGACAGGGTGGTCAGCGGGAGCCGGGCAGTGAAGCACCAGGGACAGGGTGGTCAGCGGGAGCCGGGCAGTGAAGCACCAGGGACAGGGTGGTCAGCGGGAGCCGGGCAGTGAAGCACCAGGGACAGGGTGGTCAGCGGGAGCCGGGCAGTGAAGCATCAGGGACAGGGTGGTCAGCGGGAGCCGGGCAGTGAAGCACCAGGGACAGGGTGGCCAGCGGGAGCCGGGCAGTGAAGCACCAGGGACAGAGTGGCCAGCAGGAGCCGGACAGGAAGCACCAGGGACAGAGTGGCCAGCGGGAGCCGGGCAGTGAAGCACAAGGGACAGCGTGGCCAGCGGGAGCCAGACAGGAAGCACTAGGGACAGCGTGGCCAGCGGGAGCCGGGCAGTGAAGCACCAGGGACAGAGTGGTCAGCGGGAGCCGGGCAGTGAAGCACCAGGGACAGAGTGGTCAGCGGGAGCCGGGCAGTGAAGCACCAGGGACAGGGTGGTCAGCGGGAGCCGGGCAGTGAAGCACCAGGGACAGGGTGGTCAGCGGGAGCCGGGCAGTGAAGCACCAGGGACAGAGTGGCCAGCGGGAGCCGGACAGGAAGCACCAGGGACAGAGTGGCCAGCGGGAGCCGGGCAGTGAAGCACAAGGGACAGCGTGGCCAGCGGGAGCCGGGCAGTGAAGCACCAGGGACAGAGTGGCCAGCGGGAGCCGGGCAGTGAAGCACCAGGGACAGGGTGGCCAGCGGGAGCCGGGCAGTGAAGCACCAGGGACAGAGTGGCCAGCGGGAGCCGGGCAGTGAAGCACCAGGGACAGCGTGGCCAGCGGGAGCCGGACAGTGAAGCACCAGGGACAGCGTGGCCAGTGGGAGCCGGGCAGTGAAGCACCAGGGACAGCGTGGCCAGCGGGAGCCGGGCAGTGAAGCACCAGGGACAGGGTGGTCAGCGGGAGCCGGGCAGTGAAGCACCAGGGACAGCGTGGCCAGCGGGAGCCGGGCAGTGAAGCACCAGGGACAGCGTGGCCAGCGGGAGCCGGGCAGTGATTGTGCCCCTGTGCTGGGCACTGGTGAGGCCGCACCTCAAGTGCTGGGGTCAGTTTTGGGTCTCTGGCTCCAAGAAGGACACGGAGATGCTGCAGCGTGTCCATAGAAGGGCGCCGGCACTGGGGGAGGGGCTGGAGGACAAGTCTGAGGAGCGGCTGAGGGAGCTGGGGGGGTTCAGCCTGGAGAAGGGGAGGCTGAGGGGAGACCTGATGGCTCCCTACAGCTCCCTGACAGGAGGGCGCGGGGAGGTGGGTGCTGGTCTGTTCTCCTGGGTAACTGGACAAGAGGAAACGGTCAAGCTGCGTCGGGGGGGGTTAGATTGGAAATTAGGAAGAACTTCTCCACTCAGAGAGTGCTCAGGCACTGAACAGGCTGCCCAGGGACGCGGCGGAGTCGCCACCCCCGGAGGCGTTCAGGGCACGCGTAGACGTGGCGCTTGAGGACGTGGTCTGGTGGGTGTGGGAGTGTCGGGGCGATGGTTGGGCTGGGTGATCCGACAGGTCTTTTCCAACCTCAGTGACCCTGCAAGCGACCCTCTCCAGGAGAGACCCCGCTGGCCGGCAGCCCCCAGACCCACCTGCTCGGCCAGCTGGTGTTTGTGCTCCGCTGAGGTCTTCTCCAGCTCGGCAATTCTCGTCTGCTGCTGCTGCACCACGGATCTCAAGTGCTTGATGCAGTTGTGGTTTGGCAGCTCATCTTTGGGCATTTCCAAGCTGCGGAGCGGGACAAAAAAAGGTGGAGGCCCCACGTTAGGGAAAGTTACACAACAAAGCGCTTGGCAGCAGCACTAAACCGTCTCCAGGACAAATCCGGCCTTGGAGGACGTGCCAAGAGGCCTGGGAAGCCGTAAGCTCCGGGAGGTGCGTGTCGCAGGGCCGAGCCTGGGGCAGAGCTACAGAACACAGCACCCCCAGGCCGGCAGGCGACGGGGATTTTCCTCCTCCAGAGCAATCCGGGCTCAGAACCAGCCCACACTGGGCAGCCCACGGGCCTGATCCTCTGTCAGATCTCCCCGGGTGAAGTCAGACTCCAAGCCAAGAGCCCGTCGCCGCCCAGCTGGGCGCTTGCAACACGCGAGCGGGACGGGTAGCGGCACCCGGAGCGCGGGTGCCAAGGCCAGACCAGCCACCCCGCCGCTCCCGGCTTTCGGTGACACGCAGGAGGGAGCAGAGCTCACGCTGGAACTCGTCCCGGGGGGCTCACAGAGGGTCCGGTACCCCGTTTCCAGCAGCCAAGCGACACCTAAGCCCCAGCAACGAGCCGGCGGCATCGACCCAAGCTTGGGGAGAAACGGGCTTGACTAAAAATCCTTCCCAACGCGTTATACAGCACCAAAGCTGCTGCTACCCCCAGAGCTTCACACCCAGGGGGCAAAAGGGTGCCAGGCACTGACCCCCGGGCTCCTTCTCCAAGGCTGTGGCCCCTGCTCTGCCCCTCCCCAAGTCTGTGGCTGAGCCCCCCCCCCGCCCCGAGGCCATCCTCACCCGCATCCCTGCTCGCAAGTCACGGGGCGCTTTGGATTGTGCTCGCAGTCATTGAGGTGAGACATGAGGTTGTCGAGTCGCACGACGGCCGTACAGCCGAAAACAGCGTTGTCGCAAGTGATCTGCAGCTTCGAGAGCATATTACGCATGATCCGCGGGACGGGGCGGAGGTGGGCGACCGTCACGACGCTGCGGTCCACCGGGCACGTCTGCTGCTGGGAGAACCACTGGGTGATGCAGGCATTGCAGAAGGCGTGCTCGCAGTGGGGAGCCTGCGGGGGGGCAGAGAACAGCCGCGCGTTACCCACGCCCGGCCGGGAAATCACAGAATCCCAGACTGGGTTGGGTTGGGAGGGACCTTAAAGCCCACCCAGCCCCCCCGCCACGGGCAGGGACACCCTCCACTAGGCCAGGGTGCTCCAAGCTTCATCCAGCCTGGCCTTGGACACTCCCAGGGATGGGGCAGCCACAGCTTCTCTGGGAACCTGTCCCAGTGCCCCCCACCCTCTGCGGGAAGAATTCCTTCCTGACGGCCCATCTCAGTCTCCCTCTTTCGGTTAAACCTGTTACCCCTTGTCCTGTCACTCCCTGACCTTGGGAAAAGGCCCCCCAGCTTTCTTGCAGCCCCCTCAGGCACTGGAAGGGGTTCTGAGGTCTCCCCGGAGCTTCCCTTCTCCAGGCTGAACCCCCAACTCCCCCAGCCTGTCCCCATGGCAGAGGGGCTCCAGCCCTCAGAGCATCCCGTGGCCTCCTCCGGCCTCGCTCCAACAGCTCCGTGTCCTCCTGCTGTTGGGGGCCCAGAGCTGGAGGCAGAACTGCAGGGGGGGTCTCCCCAGAGCGGAGCAGAGGGGCAGAATCCACTCCCTCGCCCCCCTGGCCACGCTGCTCTGGATCCAGCCTGGGATCTGGTTGGTTTTCCAGGCTCCAGCGCACACGGCCGTCTCCTGGCCAGCTCCTCGCCCCCAGCACCCCAAATCCTTCTCAGGGCTGTTCCCGATCCATTCCCAGCCTGTCCCTGTGCTGGGATCGCCCCGACCCCTGTGCAGGACCCTGCGCTTGGCTCTGTTGAACCCCATGAGAAGCGTGTGCTGGATCACGGGTGGAGGGCAAAAGGGGCACCTTCTAGGGGCGCACGGCCGCCACGCGCTGCCCCGGGGGATGAAAACAAGGGGAAGAGGCACCTCCGTTACCCACGCAGACACGATGCCCACGTAGGGCAAGACACCAAAAGCCAGACCCGCAGGACCAGAGCACCACAACGCCAAGCGGTGCCGCTGCAGAGCCGTCCCACCTCCCCTTGGGAAAGCGGGTGCCCACCTCCGGGTTTTATTTGGGTGCCCACCCTCACCAAGGTGCTCCCTTCCCGCTGTTCTCCCCAAACCTGCGGCTCTCTGCTCCCACGTAGCGTTGTCTCCCCCGCCCACCCCCCCGGAGGTCCAGCGACGGGGGTACCGCAGCGTCACCCAGCGCAGGCTGGAGCTGCAATGGATAACCCCCCCCCTCACTCCCACTGGCACACAGAGGGTCACTCCGTGCCCGTAACACAGGCACAGGGCCGGGGGGCTGCCCCACACAGCCCCAGCCTGCCCAGGGATGCCGTCGGGCACCTCACAAGCCTGGCACAAGCCTCAGCTTTCGCGCTGCGGCTCGTTATTAAGCGATGAAAGTGCAATTAATCTGCAGACGTTGGGGATTAGCGCGGGTTTACGTTAATCCGGTTTATTTCCGATGAAGCTGGATTTATGGACCCGCCCGGAACGGCTCGGCCGGCGCAGGAACGCCTCCAGTGGTGCCAGACCCTGATGGGAAGGGACCAGGGGGACAAAGGCCCACGGGGAAGCCAGCTCTGCTCCGGTCAGCACTGGGGAGGGGGCTCTCCAAGCCCCTGCTAAGCTCTCCCCTGGGCTCAGCAGGACTGAGGCACAGGAAAGTCGGATACAACGCGGTGTTCCCAAGGGTCACGGAGCGGGAGAGCTCATGGGAAGCCACATCCACCAGCCCGTCCGCTTGGAAGCGCTGCTGGGGGGGTGTGTGCAAGCAGCAGCTCCCCGTGCACTCCCTCCTTCCCCAGGCGGCTCCACACGCCGCAGAGCGAGCCGGAGCGTCCCCCAGAGCGCCCGGCTGTGCCGCGCCCGGCTGTGCCCGGACCGGGGCGGAGGGGTGTGCGGGGACCGGGGCCGTGGGCTGTGCGAGCGCCGGGCTGTGCGAGCGCCGGGCTGTGCGAGCTCTGTTTGGTGGCGGGAGGGGGAGAAGAGCTGAGCCAGGCTCCCGCCAGCAAATCGAGCGGCTCCGCAGCACGCGTGCGGGGAAGCGGAGAGGGGAACCGAGCACGAAGGCTGGGGGAGTTGGGGGGGTCAGCCTGGAGAAGGGAAGCTCCGGGGAGACCTCAGAGCCCCTTCCAGTGCCTGGGGGGCTACAGGAAAGCTGGGGGGGCTTTTCCCAAGGGCAGGGAGGGAGAGGACAGGGGGTAATGGGTTTAAACGGAAAGAGGGAGACTGAGATGGGCCATCAGGAAGGAATTCTTCCCGCAGAGGGTGGGGGGCACTGGGACAGGTGCCCAGAGAAGCTGTGGGTGCCCCATCCCTGGGGGTGTCCAAGGCCAGGCTGGATGAGGCTGGGAGCACCCTGGGCTGGTGGGGGGTGTCCCTGCCTGTGGTGGGGGGATGGCACTGGGTGGGCTTTAAGGTCCCTTCAACCCAAACCATTCTGTGATTCTATGGGATGGATTTTCGCAGAGCTGCTGCCGTCGCTGCCTCGGGACAGCGTCACCGGCACGCGGCTGCGCTGAGCTGTGCTGGTCTTAGCCAGGACAGAGCGGTTAAACCACAATAAGGAGGGAGTAAGGAATGGAAGAGTATGGGAAACCTGTCCCAACAGAAGCTTCTCCCCTTGCCCCCACCCCCAGGACACCCCCCAGACCCAGAACCTGCATTCATTTCCACCAGAACTCCCACAACCGCAGACTTTTATCCCCGGTGCCGGCGCCTTAAGCCATCCGTGGGCAAGTTAAGACCCCCGGGAGCTCCCCTAAAGCACCCGCCGTGCGCAGTGCCCGTCACCCGCATCGAGTCCGGGGCTGCCGTCGGAGGCTTTTGGTAGCCACAGCCAGCGTTCAGCCGACACCTACCTGGACCGGCTCCTCCAGGACCCCGCTGCAGATGGGGCATATAAGGTCTTCATCAACATCCCCCTGAAAACGCGCTACATCATACCCCATCGCTCATCACCGACGCCAGAACCCTGCGGAAGGAGAAAGCGGAGCAGGTTGAGCATCCGGTGGTGTCTGGACGGAGCAGGTCCCGGCCCTGGCAGCATCCCGCTTCCCAGATTCCTGCTCTCTCCTCCTGGAAGCCCTGGGCACTGCTGGAGCTCGCAGCCAAGCCCCACAGGAGCGTCCCAGCCCCGTTCTGACGCGCCGCTGGCGTTGCTGCTCTCCCACTCGTTATCACTAGCCCTGCTGCGGGTTTGCCACTGGCTGGTTGTTGGTTATGGTTGGGTTGGGGGGGTTGGCAGCTCTGTTTGGTTCGTAGCAGAGGGGACAGCACAGGGACCCCTAAAGAGTGGGCCCCGGCCCGTGGGCTGAGCAGCGGGATGCGCGCCAGGGACCATTCCTGCCTTGCCACATCGGCTGCGGAGGAGCTGGTTCCTTTTCCCTGGGGTCCCCGCTGGATCCCAGCATCATCCTCTGCTGTAACAAATGGAAGAGGATGTCTCGTGTCCCCAGCAGCTTTCCCACTCGGACAAGCAGACATGAAGACCCCCAGCAGATGCTGGACAAGGAGCCAGACCGGTGGGGGTCCTGCTGCCCGCACAGAGGGCGTGCAGCCGCGCAGAGCAGCCCCTCAGGCCCTAGGTCGCCATCCCTCCAAGCCGAGGACGCTATTCCCAGGTAACACCGGTCACCAACCTCTTCCACCACCTGCCAGAGGCCGTCCGTGAGCTCTGCCCGGTGCACCAGCAGCTCCCGGCTCAACCCTGAAGAGCCAGCTCCTCCTCTCCCATTCCCGGCGACACCAGAGTCGGGGGCACACCGCTGCGGCCACCCAGGTTCACACCACACTGGACGCCAGATAAAGGAGTCCCCCCAAAGCAGGAGCCGGGGTCGGGGGGGGACGGGATGGGAGGCGTGCGAGGGTGTGCGGACACCGCGCGAGGTTCCGAGACCACCGACACGGCGAGGATCGGTGGGATGGCCGCAATTCCAGCCGCGCAAACGCCACGAGAGGGCGGGTGGGAACTCACCCGGGCTCCGCAGGCAGATAGGGAGGGCCGGGGGGGGGGGGGGGGGGGGCCCACTCCTGCCCCCCAGGCCGAGCTCCTCCATGCTACGCCCCCCCAGCCAGCTCCTCGGCTCTGGATGGACGCCGTAAGCCGATGCGGGCGTGGAAACCACAGCATCCGCTCAACCGAGCGGCGCGGGAGGAGGAGACGGATGGAGGCTGTAGGTAACGCAACTGCTTCACGCTTGACCCCCAGGACACCCCCCCCAAAGCCAAAGGGGAGCAGGGAGGGATTTAATCAACTCGCCGGACGCTGGGAAAGCCCGACGGTAACTCAGCTCCGCGTGCGGCCGGGCCCTTGGAGCGGGCAGAGCCCAGAGGCTCCTCTGAGGAGGGTGGGGAAGTCCCAGCGTCAGAGTTTGCAATTCAGATCAGGTTAACGGCTGCAGAGAGAACGGATCCCAACCAGGATCGGCCGCTCCCACGTCGCTGGACCGTTGCTGCTCTCCTCCACTGGGAAGGGACCCAAATCCCTTCCCATCCCTCCGAGATCCACCCGCACTGCCGGTCTCCGACGCACTCACGCGGGGTTCAACCACCTGGCAGGGCCGAGGTGGGCACGGAGGGCCCGACGGAGCCGCTCCTGGCCACCAGCTGAGCTGCGGCGCCCCCGCAGCCTGCCAGCCCCCGCCGCAGAGCCGGGACCGCTCTGGCCTTTCCCTCTTACACCGGATCACGTCCTGGCATCCCACCGCGTCTCTGGGATGCGTGAGCAGCTCCGCGAGCAGCCTGCCCTCTCCTTCACATCACCGGTTCCCACGTGGACACTCCGGTGTCGAAGCGGAACCACACTGGGCAGTTCTCCAACAATTTGGCATTGTCTTCTCCTTCCCAGCTTCCGAATTCCCACGTCAACAGCGGGACAAGGCACCAAACGCCTTCATATCCGCTTGGGAAGGGGCCGAGCGGAGGGCAAACGCGAGCCCGGCAAGCCAGCCTCACCACCTGCCGAACCAACCACGTCCAAACTTCCCCCGGAAGGATTTCGGCACCTGCACGAGCCTGGAGCCTCCGAATCCTCCTCGTTCCTCGCCCCAGCCGTTCCCCCTTCGCCGTGGGGCTCTGCCAAGGCGCTGAAGCACGGAGCATCCCGCCACCACCAAGCGGAAACAGGAGAGCTGAAAGCATCTGCGAGCGCTCGAGCGAGACGGAGCTGGCAACCCGACCTCCCTCCTGCTACATCCAGAGGGGCCCTAACGGCCCGGCCCGGGTACTGGATCCCTCCTTCTTCCCTGGGCTCAGCACGCCCCGGAGGTCGGCCCCAGAGGAGTCGGGTAGCTGGTACGAGCAAGCTTGTGCGCGGTGCTCCTCGGCGACGATTCACGGGGATCCGGCACGTGCCGAACCGAAGCGCGAAGAGCTCGGAAAACACCTCTCCCGGATGCTGCCGAGACGATTCGGGGGAGCGAGGGCAAGCGGGAACCTGGAAGGACCCAGCCGCAGGCAACCGCTGCGGCACACGGCGACGGCCACCCACGACTACACGCGATTGGCAGCCAACGAGCTGCCCAACCCTGCTCCGGAGACGCACAGCTCCGTGACCCCAAGCCTCCCTAGGGCTGGGCAGGGAGTGGCGACAGCTCACGCGGAGTAGAGGCCAGTGGCCGAGCTGGGCTTTAGCCCAAATTACAGGGACAAGCCGGGGTAAGTCGCTTTTTCTCCCCCTTCCCGCCTCCTCCGTTCGTTGTCATCTTCCTGGCCCGGGGACTTCCACCTGCACAGCAACAAGGGCTGATGGTATCCGAGAAGAGCAGGAATGAAGCAGCCAAAAGCACTTTGACGTTCCTCCCCCTGCCCAAAGCCTCCTCAGCACCCACCAGCCCCGACCACGGAGCCCTTGGGAAGTAGAGGAGGGAAAGAGGGAGCAACAACCCGCTCCCCAGCCGGTCGGAGCCGCTGCCGGAGCTGCGGGATGGGGCTCCTCTCACCCAAAGCATCTTTTGTGCCAGCAGAGACCCTCCAGGTAAGATTTCCCTGGCAATGCCACGCCGTCTTCCAGCTCCATAACTCTTCCTGCCCCTCCCCGGCCCCGAGAAAAACTCAATGGCTCAGAAAACGGTTTTTCCTGCTGACACAAGGAAAATTAAAGGCTTAAAAAACGCTCCCTGTTCTCCCAGAGACAACCAGAAGCGTCTGCACGGGAGCCAGAGGGTTTGTCCCGCAGCCCCCGGCGCACGTGCCAACGTCTTCCCTCCCTTTCCGCCGCGCTACGTTCGAGCCGCCGGATCCCAGACGCTCCGGCTGAGCCAAGCTTTCCGCCCGGCCGACCCGCTCCAGGCACAGTCTGCGGAGCGAGCCGGCACTTCCCAGCTCCGGAGGAGCTCTCTGCTGAGGCTGACTCACCTGGAGCTGGGATCGTAGGGAATTCCACGCTCCTGCGCTCCCCACCGAGCCAGCTCTCCTCGGTCCCACGGGCCACAAGCGTGCCCGGGCGAGGATCCAGAGCCAGCTGGAAAAGGCCTGGCTCCGGACGGCTTTGCTGGGAAAGCAGCGCCTTCCACGCGATCCCCGCGTCCCAGGGAAGGAGCAGACTCCACCTGCACCACGCAGACAGCGTGCCGGCGAGACACCGGCTCGCTCCCGGAGGAAAGAGGCTCCGACGCAGCCGTGCCAAGCGGAAGCGGCGACCGGGACGGCTCCGCGCTCGCTGGAGCTCACGGAGACAAACCAGCCCAGGTCCAAGGCAAACAGGGAGAACAAAGCGATCGCAGGAGCGGAGCCAGCGCACGGCAGAAAAAAGAAACCCGCCTGGAAGAATCCCAGCGCAACCGGACGAGGAGCAGCGACCACCCCGGGGGGCTCGTGTCCAAGCGCCAAGGGGTGTCCCGCTCCCCCTGGGGACGCCAGCCCCGCTGCCGGCCCCCGCGGATCCTCTTCGGAGCCAGTATCGGTTGCCAGTTCACCGGGGGAGCTCATCCCTGCTTCGGAAATACGGAAAACCAAACAGAATCCCTTAAAAAATTCCAATCAAACAAAGCAAACTTCATCAGTCTGGGCTGAAGGCGCCGGTGGCAGGCTTTCCCTGGTTCTCAGGGAATAAAAACCCACCGTTTCCTCATTAATTCCCAGCATAAGCGTTGCCAACAGATCCCAGAGCCGCCTCGCAGCTGGGGAGAGCTCGGGAGAAACCTGCTCTGCGAGCAACGGCGCTTTTAATCACCTTCCCTAATTTCCTCAGCTCTGGGAGCCAAAACCAAACAGAATTCAGACCAGAAAGCGAGGGGGAGGGGAGGAAAGGGAGAGAAAACAACGTATGGACGCAAGAGGGGTGCTCCGAGGAGTCAGAGCTCCCGCCCGGTAGCCAGGACACCAGCCATCCCCTCGCTGCTTTGCTGCCTCGGTTTCCCCGCCGCCAGCGAATCCACAGCGTCTCCGGGGGCTGGGCGGATGTTGAAGCAGCCCTGCTGCCGCTGGAAAGCTTCCAAGGGGAAAAACGTCTGGCTGAAGTGCTTTCCGGAAGGGCTCTGGGTGGGTCTGTCACCCGGCCCGGGCGAGGACGGGCAGGACGCAGGGGGCTCCGCTCAGCCCAGGAGCGGACGAAGACGGAGTCGCCGGTGCCGGAGCCGTGTCTCGCAGCTTCAGCGCGGCTCCCAGCCTGACCCAGGGGAAGTCCCACAGGAAACCCTCACGGCAGCAGCCTGTCCGCGGCCCGAGGACAGCCAGCGACCCGGCTGGCGCACCCCGGCTGGCCAGGGGCAGCTTGCCAAGCCGGGGCACTCGCCGGCCTGCCGGCACTGCTCACGGCATCCCTGGCACCCCGATCCCGGAGCGCGGCGCTGTCAGCAGCCGCGACGAACAAGCCGCGTCCCTGAGACGAGCGCCCGGCGCGCGGCCACCCTGCTCCGGGTGCCGGGGACGCGGCACTAGCGACGGCCCCTGGCGACACACGACGGGGAGAGAGGTCGGAGAACAACATCGAATCCGGCCGCGCAGCGTCATCCAAAGCCGGACACAAATCCCACTGCCTGACCTAGTTGTCCAGCGACCCAGTTCCTAACCCCGGCAGCACCGCGGGACAGAGATGCCCGGGGCGTGCCGGGCATTCCTGGCTGGAGCGATTCCCTGCGCTGCCTGGCACGGACACCAAGCACTTGCTGGCACGCAGGCTGAGCACAATCCCAAAATCCGGAACGACGAGCTCCCTGCTCGGACACAGGCCCCACTGGGATTTAACGGCGAGGAAGAGCGTACGTCGCGCTCCGGGTTTGGAGAGGCGACGCAGCGTCCGCGGGATCAGACTCGTGGCATCGCTCCTGCCTGTTCCTTTGCTCTTTCCCCTTTTCTTGGCATCCGGCTTGCCTGCACGGTTGGCTTTCCCAGGAATTTCCACACGCAGCCGAGGCCTCTCCAGGCCACGAGCTTAAACATCCCTGCGAGCGCCGGTCTGCAGGCCAGGCCAGGGGCTTCCCCGGCCCAACTCAGCGTCTCCGCCAAGAGTACCGGGTGAGAAGACGCAACAAACTGGTTCTGCACACGCACCACCAGGAACCACCAGTTCCTCGGCATGTGCTTAATTAACCGCCTCCCTAACGACACGGCAGCAGCGCTCCCTCCCCACCGAAGCAAACTGATGGGCTGAAGCGCGACTCGCTCGCCCCTCTCCGGCGTGAGTACGCCCGGCCCCTCGCCGCGGCCACACGTACCCGCGAAGAGCCAGTGAAGCGACTGGAACGGCGGGATCGGACCGGCTCGGGGAAGAGCCGGCAGCCCTCGTGCCCTGCGCCGCCCGCGCCGCGCTGCTCCGGACGAGCTGTTGGACGCTGCACGCAGACTTATCCGACACTAACCCGTGTCCCGATTCCTGCTCACCGACCCTTCGCAGGGTTCCCACGCGGGCGGATTCGTTCCTGCTCCAAACCGTGTTTCCTCCACCAGGAACAACCCTGACGCTGCGAGGGCTGGAGCCCCTCTGCCATGGGGACGGGCTGGGGGAGCTGGGGGGGACAGGTTGGAGAAGGGAAGCTCTGGGGAGACCTTAGAGCCCCTTCCAGTGCCTGGGGGGGTACAAGAAAGCTGGGGGGGCTTTTCCCAAGGGCAGAGAGTGACAGGACAAGGGGTAACGGGGTTAAACGGGAAAAGGGAGATGGAGATGGGCCATCAGGAAGGAATTCTTTCTGCAGTGGGTGGGGGGCACTGGGACAGGTTCCCAGAGAAGCTGTGGCTGCCCCATCCCTGGGGGTGCCCAAGGCCAGGCTGGATGAGGCTGGGAGCACCCTGGGGGGGTGGGGGGTGTCCCTGCCCGTGGCGGGGGGGCTGGGTGGGCGTTAAGGTCCCTTCCAGCCCAACTCAGTCTGGGATTCTAAACCCGCCGTGGACTCGGCTGCTCACCGCGGTCACCGACATCCCCCAGGCCTCGACCCTTCCGCCGGGAAAGGTGTTTCTTCAATGTGTTTTAACCAGTTCGCAGAGACCTGGGGGCAGGCTGGCTGCAGCCCACACGTTTAGTCCGAACTAATCCGATTCCAGAGCCTCCAGGCAAAGCACACAAAAATATTACTCACTATTTGCTGATTTAAAGCCAAAAGGCACCGAGAGCACAGATCCAACAGCTCTTTCCTGAAAGATGTTTGTTCCGTGCTGATTTGAGCTCAAGGCCGGGGAGCAAAACCTTGACGTGGTTTAACCCCCGCCAGCAAAAGACCAGGCAGCCGCTCGTGCGCCGGCCCCCCACATCCGGCGGAGGGGGAGAACCGGAGGAAAGCGACAAGGAAGCTCGTCAAATTGAGATACGAACCGTTTACTAATTGCATCTAAGCGAATAACAGATGAATATATAATAAGTAATTAAAATAATAGAAAACAGGACGCGAGATACAACTGCTCACCACCCGCCGACCGATGCACAGCCGGGTCTCGAGCAGCGAGAACCGGAGAGCGACGGCACCGGAGTCCGAGCGACCCCGCGTGCCCCAGCCCGTCCGGGAAAACCAACGGCCCCACCGACTCGCTAACGAACGAGCCAGCACAGGAGTTCAGGAGCCAACAGAGGAGTTGGCAAAGGAGGGAAAAGAGCGATGGCCCCTGAGCGTGAGGTACGATGAATGACACCCCCCGTCCGAACCGCATGTCCCCCCACGTTGCCGGCAGGGAGGAAGCTGGGAATGCAGCTGCAGCATGGGAAGCTGGGAAAGACCCTGAGTTTGGTGCTGGCGCCCCCCCCCCCAGCACCGGCTAAACCCCACCTTATCCACTTTTCTCAGGGGAAACCCGGGAACAGTGCCACGCTGGGAAGGGTTAACTCTTTCCTGACTGAACCCAGCACAACCTTCAAAGGGGGGGAAAAACAAAGGCTCTTTTCCCAAAAAGCCTTTCACAAATCCAAGGAAGCTTTTGCCCAAAGGAGATCAAAAGGAACGCGGGGTTAAACGATCCTTCTCGGCTGGATAACAGCAGGAAAACACACCAATTGCGAGGCCCTGCCCACGTCCCGGGAGCTGGTGGAAGGAGCCTCCATTGCTTAACCCCTGCAGAATCGGGCCAGAGGGCTCTGCCACCCAGCAAGGCCGTTCCTTACCCTGGGAAGCTCTTCCGGATCGCCAAAGCCCTGGGAAGACCTTACAGGCATCGCGCCACACGCCGGCAATATCCCCAAATCCCACGACATGAAGCAACGCCCCGTGTACCAAACAAACCACGGCCAGCCGACCGGCTCTCCCCTCATCCACCCCGGTTCCTGCACCTCCAATGGGTCGGAAGGATTCCGGTGAGAGGCTGGAGCTTCCCAGGGCAATCGGAAGGAAGGAAAGCAAAAAGAAATCCTTGGGAAGTTCCCCAAGGCGGCTGCTGGAAGCGGAGCAGCTCTCGGCACACCCAGCTCACATCACCCCCGCGCCTCCCGAAGCAAAGGACGGGCTAAGAGGGAGGTGGGCAACCCCGCGTGCCCCCACGGGGAAGGGCACCGGCCCCTCGGCCTGGGCTCCTCTGGAAAAGGAAGCCAAGCAGGTCGGGTAAAACCCCGCGGTGCCGCATCCCTCCTGCCCGCGGCACGGCCGGCTCGCCAGCACGAGACAGCTCTTATCCATCCCCAGTTCCACAGGGAACCAAGAAGGCAGCTCGCTTCCAGAGCCGCAGGATGAGCCCCGGCCACCCTGACCCGCAGCCTGCGGGGAACACGCCGGGATCGCCCGGGTTGCCACGTCCTCGGCCCTACGTAACGCGGTCAGGGACGGCGATGAAAGCGGCTCCGGGGATGCTGCGGGTTGCCAAGCGACGGGAACAACTCCTGGGGTGGCGGGATAAAAATCACACGTTGTTTGGGGAACGCCAAGGTCCTGCTCTTTGTTAAGACCCCCGGGAGCTGCCCACCCAGTTCCTGCCACTTCCCTTCCATCCCTTTTTCACATCCCGCCCTTCCAAAGCTCAGGAATTGGATTTACGACGCTGCGAAGGGGTTTCGACACCTCAGCCAAGGCTGCCAAAGGGGCAGAAACAAAACACCGGACGCCAGGCGAGCAGCAACGCGGGGACGACGGAGAACACCCGAAGGTCAGCGCCGTTTTCCTGCCAGGGAGGAAACCCCGTGGCGGATTTCCACAAGAGAAAGGCTGCCTGGAGCGAGACCCTGCCCGTCATCCTCCCGGCACGCGAGGGGCTCCGATCATCCTCAGGAGCACGGGACACGCTCGGTGTGGGTATCGCAAGCCGGTCGCAGCCTCCCAAACCTCAGGTTCCGGAGCCCCAGGTCCATCGGAAGGGAAACGTTCACGACACGGGCACAAACACGCGTTTGGGGTCGTTCTTTGTGCCACCAGCTTGGAATATTCCCCCCCCCATCGCTGCTTTCCGACACCGCGAAGCCTCCTCGCGCCGCTCGAGCTCGCTCAGCGACAGCTCCCGCCGCCCAGGAGCCGAAGGACGCCCTGCGACTCGGGCTCGCGCCACCGGAGCTCTGACACATCCCGCAAACCCCAGATCACGCAGGAACGCGGCACGCTGCCCGCAGCGTGTCTACGGGCAGATGCGGCCAGAGCGGGAGGAAGACGTCACCGACAGCCCAGAGGCAGGAATCCGGCCCCGGCATAATTCCGGGGAGGCTGCAGGTTCCTCGTCCGCGACGGCGGCGACAGCGGGAGGCTCTGACGAGGACGGGACCTGACACCCACGAGAAGCGGTTTGTCCGGAGAGCGCTCGTGGCTGCGGATAAGGCGGGGAAGCTCTGCGAGGTGGGTTTCCCTCCGGCAGGTAAGCAGAACAAGCCGCTCGTTAGCGGCTGGGGCCATGCCGGAATTCCACAGCGCAGCTTCCCCGGCTCTGCCAAGCCTTGTGCTTCCCAGTATTTCTTCCAGCGTCAAGATACGGCGGGAATGAAAAGCCTAAATCCGAGGTTAAGCAGTTGATCTTCAGGACTCCCCCCCTCGGAAGCAGCAGATGTCACAGCCAGCAGAATACCCCCGGCTAGAAAAAGCATCCCGCACCCCTGCTCCGACTGTCCTCTCCCGACTCCAACTGCTCCGGCAGGAGCGATGCCTTATCCCGAAGGAATCCGTGCTGGGGGGGTGTCGTTTAAAGAGGACTGACCCCCCGGTAGGAACCGGGGCAGCGCAAGGCAGACCGGGCAGGCAGGAGAACGCCCGGAGCCACTGCGTTCCCGCAGCGTTCCCACAGGAGCTCCCAGCTCCTCGCGCAGGAGCGGATTCCCAGGGAAGAACGCACGCGCCAGCCAAGGCTCCGCGCGCCCGGCTGCGACGCCGGAGCGAGCCCGGAAACCCTAACGTGAGGAGACGGAAGAGCTTTTCGCTCAACCGCCGACGCGAGGGATCCCCATCCCCGCAGCAGGACGGCACGGATCCCACCCGGCGGGAAGCGCTTCCTGTCTTCCGCCGCGACGCCGCAGCCGCTGGCAGTCGGCGAGAAATCGCGGGCAGAGCCGAGCGGCGCGACCCACGGCTCGCTCTTACCTTCAGCTCCGTCTGAGGTTCGCTTCGCCTCGCCTCCGGCTGCCGCCGCAGCCTCTTGGGATGCTTTTCCCGAGCTCCAGATTCCCCAGGGGCTTTCCCGAACGAAGCCCGCGCGGTCCCGGGGAACCTCAGCCTCTCGCCGGCGCCCTGGGAATCCCAGCGTCTGCCCTTCTCCCTCCCGAGCACCGAGTGAAATCAGAGACGCAGAAATCAGGCAGGGGCAGTTTTTAAGCCAGTTTGGCAGGATTTGCTTTAAACCTCTGAAATTTAAGGAAGATCTTCCTATTTCCCTGTAGGCATTAATTGACAAGGAAGGTTCTGTAACGGCTTTAGAACAAGAGCCGCGTCCCCGGGATCCGGCACAGCCCCGCGAGCAGCAGCCCGCGATCCCTGCACGGCGATCGAGGGAAACCTGCCCCGGGGGGAGAGATCGGGCAGCTACAAGCTGCGACGCAGCCGTACGGGTCGCGCTGTCAGGACACACAGAGATCACAGAATCACGGAATGGGTTGGGTTGGGAAGGACCTTAAAGCTCACTCAGCCCCCCCACCATGGGCAGGGACACCCCCCACCAGCCCAGGGTGCTCCAAGCTTCATCCAGCCTGGCCTTGGACACTCCCAGGGATGGGGCAGCCACAGCTTCTCTGGGAACCTGTCCCAGTGCCCCCCACCCTCTGCGGGAAGAATTCCTTCCCCATGGCCCATCTCCATCTCCCTCTTCCCGTTTAACCCCGTTACCCCTTGTCCTGTCACTCCCTGCCCTTGGGAAAAGCCCCCCCCAGCTTCCTCGCAGATCCCACCCCCCAGATCCTCCCCGTTAACAGAGCGAAAGCCAACTTCTCCGACAGACCCGCGCTTCGCAGCGGCACCCGGACGCCCCGAAAAGCGCCCGTGACGCAACGTCCCGTAGAACCGCTGACGTAAGCGCCCGTTGGCGTGTCAGACGCCCCGCGCGCGCGGAGGAAGGACCGAAAACCCACTCATCCCCGCGCCCGGACGGGAAGTCCGGAGAGGTTTACCTTCCGCGGCAGAATTCCTCCCTAAGCAGCGAAGGGGCAGGGCCGGGCTGGGTTTACTCTTTGCAGGGAGACGCTCCCAAAGGCCCATCTTTTCCCCTTCCTCTTCTACAGTTTAAAATGTCCTTCTTCCAGGGCCAAGAGCCGCTGCCGCACGGGAGTCGCAAGGTCAGACAGGGCGGATCTGGGCACAGAGGGAGGGAAAGAAAAAAAACAGAAGGAAGGAGAGATGAGCATGGTAAAAACGGAGGCGGAATGTTGTGCCCGGCCCTCCACCCCCTCTCAGGGCCCAGCTGCTCCTCCACGCACGAGCTCAGGCCTTCAGCCCTGCGGAAGAGGTTGTTCCCTGCACCGGGAATGCTGCGTTTCCCAAAGAGCCTTTGCAACTCTCCTAAAAAAAAAAAAAAAAAGACGACGGGATAACCTGGCGCGGAAAGCACCGAGCGCCTGCGACGCCGGAGGCGGACACGCGCTCCCCTGGGGACAAGAGTCCCAGTTCGGATGGGAGAACCGAGGACGAGCACCGCATCGACACCGCTCCGTGCCCTGACCTCCAACCGGGGGAAAAACACTCTGCCTTGCCTTAAAATAAGGGCTGCCCCAGAGCCCCCAGGAAGCCCCCAGCCTGCCCCCACAGGCCGCCCCCAGCACCCCCAGGCAGCTCCCAGCACCCCCAGCCTGCCCCCCCAGGCAGCCCCTCCCAGGCTGGCCCCAGCACCCCCAGCCTGTCCCCCCAGGCAGCCCCTCCCAGGCTGGCCCCAGCACCCCCAGCCTGTCCCCCCAGGCAGCCCCCAGGACCCCCAGCCTGCCCCCAGTGGCCCCAGGCAGCCCCTCCCAGGCTGGCCACAGTGCCCCCAGGCAGCTCCGAGCCAGCCCCCCACAGGCAGCCCGCCATAGGCAGCCCCCCACAGGCTGGCCCCAGTGTCCCCAGACAGCCCCTCCCAGACTGGCCCCAGGCAGCCCCCCCCAGGCAGCCCCCCCCAGGCTGGCCGCAGTGCCCCCAGGCAGCCCCGAGCCAGCCCCCCACAGGCAGCCCCCCCCTAGGCAGACCCCGGGAAGTCCCCCCAGCCTGCCCCCACAGGCAGCCTCCCGCAGGCTGCCCACCCAGGCAGCCCCCAGGACCCCCAGCCTGCCCCCCCAGGCAGCCCCCAGGACCCCCAGCCTGCCCCTCCCAGGCTGGCCCCAGGCAGCCCCTCCCAGGCAGCCCCGGCTGGCCGCAGTGCCCCCAGGCAGCCCCCTCCAGGCTGCCCACCCAGGCAGCCCCCCCCAGGCTGCCCCAGCTGGCCGCAGTGCCCCCCGGCAGCCCCCCCCCCAGGCAGCCCCCAGGACCCCCAGCCTGCCCCCACAGGCTGGCCCCAGTGCCCCCAGACAGCCCCTCCCAGGCTGGCCCCAGGCAGCCCCCCCCAGGCAGCCCCGGCTGGCCGCAGTGCCCCCGGGCAGCCCCCCCCAGGCAGCCCCGGCTGGCCACAGTGCCCCCGGGCAGCCCCCCCCAGGCTGCCCCAGCTGGCCACAGTGCCCCCGGGCAGCCCCCCCCAGGCTACCCCAGCTGGCCACAGTGCCCCCGGGCAGCCCCCCCCAGGCTGCCCCCCCCAGGCTGCCCCCCCCAGGCTGCCCCAGCGCCCCCGGGCAGCCCCCCCCCAGGCTGCCCACCCAGGCAGCCCCCCCCAGGCTGCCCCCCCCCCAGGCTGCCCCCCCCAGGCTGCCCCCCCCAGGCTGCTGCCCCAGCTGGCCGCAGTGCCCCCAGGCAGCCCCCCCCAGGCTGCCCCAGCTGGCCACAGTGCCCCCGGGCAGCCCCCCCCAGGCTGCCCCCCCCAGGCTGCCCCCCCCAGGCTGCCCCCCCCAGGCTGCCCCAGCGCCCCCGGGCAGCCCCCCCCCAGGCTGCCCACCCAGGCAGCCCCCCCCAGGCTGCCCCCCCCCCAGGCTGCCCCCCCCCAGGCTGCCCCCCCCCAGGCTGCCCCAGCTGGCCGCAGTGCCCCCGGGCAGCCCCCCCCCAGGCTGCCCACCCAGGCAGCCCCGAGCACCCGAGCCGGGGGAATCTCAACAGCGGTCGCCTCCCCGGTGGCGGTGGCGCTTCTCTTTGGAAATTCCATCCCTCGGCCAGAACTCTGCCCCCCCCCTCGCTCAACCGGGAGGAGAGGCCCTCGCAGCAGGATCTCCGGCGCTGCAGGAACGCGCCGAGCGCAGGGGAAGAAACGTTTGCCCGGTAGGTAAAGTCTCCGCTTCCACGGGTTACGCAACCCGCCTAAAAATAGCCTCCCCGAACGCCACCTTCCAATCTTCCGACGCCACTCCAAGTCCTACTCGCCAACTCCTCCGCGTTGCAAAAACCGAGAAGCAGGGAAGCCTCGAGCGGCAGAACTGCTTCGGTTCTACCCGTCGGTCTCGGCAACAAGGACAAAACCAGCTCAGAAACGCGGCCCCCGCCGCGCTGCGACCCGGGCACGACGACACCCGGGACCCGAAACCGCCGCGGGCGGCTTCGCGATGAGTGACGCCAACCGAGTTTACCTCGTCCCGCGGCGCTTTTGTACCTGTTTTTTAGGTTTATCACCTAAAACTCGCTTAAAAAAAAAAAAAAAAAAGCCCAAGGGCCTTCGCGGGAGGCGAGCGCCGGGCACTCGCGGTCCAGACGGGCGGCAGAACGCGGCCTGCGTGGGGAAACCTCGCAAATAAATCCTCCTCCCGGTTAATTCCTGGCTCCCCGCCCTTCCCGAAGGCACGGACGGGCTCTGCGATGCGCTCCCAAGGTCAGGCCTCCGGGGACCCTTCATCCCGGCGCTCTCTTTGCCGGGGGCGGGGGGGGGGGGGGGGGGACACCCGGCCCCGCCGGGGATCAGGGCGGCCCCCGAATCCTCTGCGGCAGCACCCGGAGGCTCCAAATAATTTGTCACGGGAGCAACTTTGGCCCCAACTAAAACCTCTCCTTCAGACGCCAGCCGGAGGGGGGCTGCCCGCGGGGTGATCTGCTTTTTAACGCCCCCTTCTTGGCCACCGAGTAGCACCGGGAAGGCCGAGCCCCGGGAGCCGCGCCGAGACCCCCGGGGAGCCCCTGGGAGCCCCACCGAGACCTCCGGGAGCAGCCAGAGAGCCGCGGGAGCCGCGCTGGGACCCCCGGGGAGCCCCGCCAAGACCCCCGGGAGCCCCTGGGAGCCCCCCCGAGACCCCCGGGGAGCCCCCGGGAGCAGCCAGGGAGCCGCGGGAGACGCGCCGGGACCCCCGGGAGCCCCTGGAAGCCCCACCGAGACCCCCGGGGAGCCCCCGGGAGCAGCCAGGGAGCCCCGGGAGCCGCGCCGGGACCCCCGGGAGCCCCTGGAAGCCCCACCGAGACCCCCGGGGAGCCCCCGGGAGCAGCCAGGGAGCCCCGGGAGCCGCGCCGGGACCCCCGGGAGCCCCTGGAAGCCCCACCGAGACCCCCGGGGAGCCCCCGGGAGCAGCCAGGGAGCCGCGGGAGCCGCGCCGGGACCCCCGGGGAGCCCCACCGAGACCCCCGGGGAGCCCCGGGAGCAGCCAGGGAGCCCCGGGAGCCGCGCCGGGACCCCCGGGAGCCCCTGGAAGCCCCACCGAGACCCCCGGGGAGCCCCCGGGAGCAGCCAGGGAGCCCCGGGGAGCCCCTAGAAGCCCCACCGAGACCCCCGAGAAGCCCCCGGGAACCGCGCCGAGACCCTCGGGAGCCCCCACCGGGGCAGCGAGCGAAGCCAAGGGACGCTCAGCCAGGCTGTCACAGGCGGGCTCCGACGGTGCCCGGTAGCACAAAGACGCGCAGCACCGGGGGCCGCACCCCCCTCCTCTTCCCCCCCCCCTCCATCGCTTCCCCCGACGCCCACCCGCAAACCGGTGTCCCCCGTCCCCCCCCCCCTCTCCTCCGCCTTCCCCAGCCGGGCCCGGCCTCCGCCCCACACAGGCCCCAGGAGCACCAGCCCCCGCCAGCCCGGTCCCGGCTCCGCCAGCCGCCGTGCCCCGGGGCCCTGGGCCGCAGCGGCCCTCAAGGCCCGTCCCCGGGACCCCCCACGCAGCCCCCACCTTCCCGCTCCCGGTGCTGCCGAGGCCGCACCGCCCCCCTTAACGACACCCCACCGCCCCCAGCCCTACGGGGCCTTCCCACCGTCCCCGGTACCGTCCCCGGTACCGTCCCGCTCTCCCCCCACACAGCCCGGCTCCCTCCCCCGGCCTCACGTACCGCCTGCCGCCCGGGCCGGCTCCGGGACGCCGCGGGGGCTCAGGGGAGGCCGCGGCTTCCACCGCCACCCCCCGCCCGGCCCCGCCGCGCTGCTACGCAACCCCCGCCCCGCCGGAAGTTCCCGCCCACCGCGAGCCGGAAGCGACGCTCTGGCCGGCGAGAGGCGCCGAGGGGCCGGAACTCGCTGGTTGGGGCTGACCCGCGGGAGGAGGGGGCGGGGCTTACGGCTCACCTAAGACCCGCCCCCTCCGCGTCGCCATTAGCCGGCGGCGCTGGACGTCTCCCGCCTCCCGCGCGCTGATTGGCTGAGGGAGGTGGCTGCGGGCGACTTCCGGGAGTGCCCGCGGCGGCGGCGCTCCGGTAGGTCAACGGGAGGCGGGGGGGGGCCACGCAGTACCGGGGGCGGCGGGGCGAGCGCCCCCTGCTGGCGGGGCGAGAGGGCGCGGCGCCCAGCAAGCCCAGGCCCCCTCCCGGCCCAGCGCTCCCGCTCCCGGTAACCCCCGGTAACCCCGTCCGCGGAGGTGCCGCGCCCGGAGGTGCCGTCCCCGGTGTCCCCACATCCCCGCCGTGCGGCCGGTTGCGCCCCATCCCCCGTGGGCCCATTCCCGGGGGGGGGGGGGGGGGCGGGGTACCGTGACCGGTGGGTGCCCCCCCCCCCCCCATAACCGGGGGCAGAACCGGGGGGTGACGGCTGCGTCCGCAGGGCCCCGGCGGCACCATGAGCACCGAGACGCTGGTGAAGGACGTGAAACCGGGGCTGAAGAACCTCAACCTCATCTTCATCGTGCTGGAGACGGGTGGGTGCGACGCCGCGGGGACGGGAGAGGGTCCCCGTGACACCCCCCCGGCCCGCCCTGACCCCCCCCTCCCGGTCCCGTTTGCCCCCCCCCCCCCCCCCCGCCCAGGCCGGGTGACAAAAACGAAGGACGGGCACGAGGTGCGGACGTGCAAAGTGGCCGACAAGACGGGCAGCATCAACATCTCGGTGTGGGACGACGTGGGGAACCTCATCCAGCCCGGGGACATCATCCGCCTCACCAAGGGGTACGCGGGGTGTGGGGGGGGGGGTCACCCCGGGACCACCCAACCCCTCGGGGGTCCCCCCGCTCGCCCCCTGACCCCCCCTATCCCGACCCCCTCCAGGTACGCGTCCGTCTTCAAGGGCTGCCTGACGCTGTACACGGGGCGCGGCGGGGACCTGCAGAAGATCGGAGAGTGAGGATGGGGCTGCGGGGGGGGCGGGGGGTCGGGATACAGCTGTGGGGGGAGGGGACCCCACCGCGCCCCCCACTCCGCCCCCAGGTTCTGCATGGTGTACTCCGAGGTGCCCAACTTCAGCGAGCCCAACCCCGAGTACGCGGCGCAGCAGTCGCAGAGCAAAGGGGTGAGTTGGGGGGGGGAGGGCGGGGGGAGTTTGGGGGGTGGGGGGCACACACACACCCCCACCCCCAGCCCGCTCCCCTCACCGGGAGCGCGGCCGCCCCGGCTCTCCGGTACACGGGGGTGTCTTCCACACACCCCCCCCCGCAGGCCCAGAACGAGAGCGCGAGTCCGGCTGCGTCGCAGACCACCCAGGGCCCCCCCGCCGCGCCCCCAGGTAGGTCACGCAGCCCCCTCCCCACCCTGGGGGTGTGGGACACCCCCCCCCACACACACACCCCGACCCCCCCCCCCCCCAAAACTCCGGGGTACCTCCGCCCTCACCCCCCCCCGTGCTCTGCTTCCAGCCCCCGACAGCCAGAACGGGAACGGGCTGAGCCCGGGGGGTCCCGCTCACCCCCCCAGCGCCCCCCCGCACCCCCCCAGCGGCCGCATCACCCGCAGCCAGCCCGGGCACCCCGCTCCCGCCCCCCCCGTCAGCAACGGCAAGGAGACGCGGAGGAGCAGCAAGAGATAACGGCACCGGACCCCCGCCCCCACCCCCCCCCGCGGCCCCCTCCAGCCCCCGGTACGGCCTGCGGGGGGGTGGTCCCCAGAGACACACCCCCCCCCCCCCCCGCAGCCCTGAGCAGCCCCCGGGGTGAGGAGGGGGCCGGCTGGGCCCCACCGCGGAGGGCGGGGGTGGCCGGGGTCCCCCCCCCCGCCTTGGGCCGGCCGCACTCGTTGGGGGGGCGCTGGGGGGGGGGTCCCGGGCACACGGGGCTGAGTTGCGCGGCCGCTGGCAGCCCCCCCCCCCCCCCCCCGGTGCCCCCCGCCCCGTGCCTGTCGGGTGTCAATAAAGCTTGACCTGCCCGCTCCCTGCCCGCCGTCCTGGGTCGCGTGGGGTGGGGGTACCGGGACCCCCCCCCCTCCCCCCCCCCCAGCTCTTTAAGGCCCTCCCCGCGCGGCCCCTCCCGGCTGGGAGCAGCGCCCGGGTGACCCTTGGCCCCCCCCGGTTCGGGTGCAGCAGACGGCGCCGCCGCCGCACGGGGACGGGGGTCGGTCAGCGGTGCGTGTCCCCCCCCCCCCGGCCCCCCCCGGCATCGCCACGGCGTGGGCCCAGGTGAGCCCCGGGGGTTGGGGGGGGGGCGGTTCCAGGGACCGTGGGACCCCACGGATGGGGTGACGGGGGGGGGCACCCGTGGGACCTCGCGCCGGGGTGGGGGACGACGGTTGGGGGGGGCCAGCCGCCCCCCCCCGGGATCGTGGGGTCTTCCAGCCCCACGGCGTCGCCGGGTCCCACGTGGAGGTGTTGGGGGGGGGGACACACGGACCCCCCCCACCCCCCCCGGCTGTCCCACCCGCGGTTCGGTGCGTCCCATCGCCGGGGGTGGGGGTGGGGGGGGCCGCACGCAGCGCCGTGGGTGGGGGGGCAGCGGGTGGGTGCGTGGGGTCACGGTGGGGGGGGGGGGGGTGGCTGGGGGGGCCGGGGGGGGCCGCTGCCGTTATCTCCCGCCCGGTGAAACATTAACTCCAACACAAAAGCTGCCCCGGTTGCAAAACCTCCCCCTCAGGGACACGTGTCCCCCCACGCCCCCCCCCCCATAGCCCACCATGGGGTGCCCAGCCCCACGGGGGACGCTGCGACAGCGCCAAGCCCCCCCCCCAGGAGCCCCTCTCCCCAAGGGGTGGGGGGGGGTGTCCCTGAGCCCCGGTGCCAGGACACGTGTCCCCCCATGCCCCCCCCATAGCCCACCATGGGGTGCCCAGCCCCACGGGGGACGCTGTGACAGTGCCAACCCCCCCCCGAGCCCCTCTCCCCAAGGGGGGGGCGTGGGGGGTGTCCCTGAGCCCCGGTGCCAGCACACGTGTCCCCCCATGCCCCCACCATGGGGTGCCCAGCCCCACGGGGGACGCTGCGACAGCGCCAAGCCCCCCCCCAAGCCCCCGGTGCCAGCACACGTGTCCCCCCACGCCCCCCCCCCATGGGGTGCCCAGCCCCACGGGGGACGCTGCGACAGCGCCAACCCCCCCCCCCCGAGCCCCTCTCCCCAAGGGGGGGGGCGTGGGGGGTGTCCCTGAGCCCCAGTGCCAGCACACGTGTCCCCCCACGCCCCCCCCATGGGGTGCCCAGCCCCACGGGGGACGCTGCGACAGCGCCAAGCCCCCCCCCGAGCCCCTCTCCCCAAGGGGGGGTGTGGGGGGTGTCCCTGAGTCCCGGTGCCAGCACACGTGTCCCCCCACGCCCCCCCCATGGGGTGCCCAGCCCCACGGGGGACGCTGCGACAGCGCCAAGCCCCCCCCCAGGAGCCCCTCTCCCCAAGGGGGGGTGTGGGGGGTGTCCCTGAGCCCCAGTGCCAGGACACGTGTCCCCCCACGCCCCCCCCATGGGGTGCCCAGCCCCACGGGGGACGCTGCGACAGCGCCAACCCCCCCCCGAGCCCCCGGTGTCAGGACACGTGTCCCCCCACGCCCCCCCCATAGCCCACCATGGGGTGCCCAGCCCCACGGGGGACGCTGCGACAGCGCCAAGCCCCCCCCCGAGCCCCTCTCCCCAAGGGGGGGTGTGGGGGGTGTCCCTGAGGTGCCAGGACACGTGTCCCTGAGCCGTGACCCTGGTGCCACCTTGTTGCTTTCCAACCGGTTTCCACCGGGGCGGTTGGGGGGGGGGGGGGTGGGAGGTGTCCAGGACCACCCCCCTCACCCCCCACACCCCCCCCACACACACACCCCCCCCCCCCCCAGCTCCTCAGGGGACCACCAAGAGGATCCATCCCCATGGGCCCCCGCGGGCTCCTCCTGAGCATCCTGTGGCTGTTGACTCCGGGTTCCGAGGGATCCGACGGGGGGGTCCGGGGGGGTTCTCTCCCCGAGGACGCGACGCAGGAGCACGGCTACTACCTGCAGCAGCTCTTCGGGCAGTACGGTGCCAACGGGACGCTGCCCTCGGCCGGGCTGGCGCGGCTCCTGGGCAGCCTGGGCCTCGGCCGCCTCCAGGTCGTACGGATCCAACACGACGACTTGGGCCACGGCCACGTCAGCCACCTCGACCTGCTCGACGTCCAGGAGGACAAACACCGCCACCGCCACCCCGCCCGGGACCACCTGTCCCCCCCCCCACACCCCACCAGGTACACGGTTGGTTTCTCCCGTGGGTGCTGCCCCCTCGCCCCCCCCCCCCCCCACCCCCGCCAGCCCCGCGCTCCGGGGTGGGGGCTCATCCGTGGGCGTCGTCCTCCAGCCCCCGGCCATTCCGGACAAAAAGCTGGACGAAGCCGGTGCCCGTGGACCCCCCCGGGGCTGGGGTCACCCCCCCCGGGAGTCGTGGGCCCCCCCCGCGGCGGGACCAGCCCGGCCTGAGCCTGTTGGGGAGGGTGCTGGGCTTGGAGCACTCCAGCGCTGACCACCCCCACGATGATGTGAGTGGGGCTGGGGGGGGTGGGGGGGGGCGGGGGGGGGTGAGCGCATCATCCCGCTCCGCTGTCACATGCAGGGACCCCCCCGGGGGGGCTCCAATGGCTCCTTGTCCCCCCCCCCCCAGGCCACTTACTGCTCCCACCCCCCACAATGTCACCCAGCTGCTGGTGAATTTGGGGCTGGACACAGGGGGTGGGTGCATCGTCCCGCTCTGCTGTCACGTGCAGGGACCCCCCCGGGGGGGCTCCAATGGCTCCTTGTCCCCCCCCCCCCGGCCACTCAGCCCCCACCCCCCGCAGTGCCTCAGTGTGACCCAGCTGCTGGTGAATCTGGGGCTGGACACGGGGGGTGGGCGCATCGTCCTGCTCTGCTGTCACCCTCTGGGACCCCCCCAGGGGGGCTCCAATGGCTCCTTGTCCCCCCCCCCCCCAGGCCACTTACCGCTCCCACCCCCCACAATGTCACCCAGCTGCTGGTGAATTTGGGGCTGGACACAGGGGGTGGGTGCATCGTCCTGCTCTGCTGTCACCTGCAGGGACCCCCCCGGGGGGGCTCCAATGGCTCCTTGTCCCCCCCCCCGGCCACTCAGCCCCCACCCCCCGCAGTGCCTCAGTGTGACCCAGCTGCTGGTGAATCTGGGGCTGGAGACCGGGGGGGCACATCGTCTGGCTCTGCTGTCACCTGCAGGGACACCCCCGGGGAGCCCCGATGGCTCCTCGTGCCCCCCCCCCCCCGCCACTCACACCCCCCCCCCTCCCCCCCGCAGTGCCTCAGTGTCACCCAGCTGCTGGTGAATTTGGGGCTGGAGACCGGGGGGGCACATCGTCCGGCTCTGCTGTCGCCCTCTGGGACCCCCCCGGGGGGGCTCCAATGGCTCCTTGTCCCCCCCCCCCGGGCCACTCAGCCCCCACCCCCCGCAGTGCCTCAGTGTCACCCAGCTGCTGGTGAATTTGGGGCTGGAGACCGGGGGGGCACATCGTCCGGCTCTGCTGTCGCCCTCTGGGACCCCCACCGGGGGGCTCCAACGGCCTTTTGTCCCCCCCCCGCAGTGCCTCAATGTGACCCAGCTGCTGGTGAATTTTGGGCTGGACTCGGTGGCCCAGCTGACGCCGGAGCAGTTCACCCTCCTCTGCCCGGCCCTGCTCTACCAGATCGACAGCCGCGTCTGCATCCAGCACAGCGACGAGGCGACGCTGCCTCCCCCGGGGGGGGCCCTGTGGCCAGGTAACCCCAACCCAGGGCCCCTCCCTGGCCCCCAGCCCCAGGTCATCCAGCCCTGGGTCCCCCTGACCCTGCAGCCTCATCCCTGCACGCCCCGTCGGCTGGTCCCGTGGCCACCCCGAGCCCCTGACCCCCGTCAGCTGGTCCCGTGGCCACTCTCCCCACACCCCGAGCCCCTGACCCCCATCAGGTGGTCCCGTGGCCACTCTCCCCACATCCCAAGCCCCTGAACCCCGTCAGCTGGTCCCGTGGCCGCTCTCTCCACACCCCGAGCCCCTGACCCCCGTCAGCTGGTCCCGTGGCCACTCTCCCCACACCCTGAGCCCCTGGCCCCCCGTCAGCTGGTCCTGTGGCCACCCTGAGCCCCTGGCCCCCCATCAGGCGGTCCCGTGGCCACCCTCCCCACACCCCAAGCCCCTGGTCCCCCGTCAGCTGGTCCCGTGGCCACTCTCCCCACATCCCAAGCCCCTGACCCCCATCAGCTGGTCCCGTGGCCACCCCGAGCCCCTGGCCCCCGTCAGCTGGTCCCATGGCCACTCTCCCCACACCCCGAGCCCCTGACCCCCATCAGGTGGTCCCGTGGCCACTCTCCCCACATCCCAAGCCCCTGACCCCCATCAGCTGGTCCCGTGGCCACCCCGAGCCCCTGGCCCCCGTCAGCTGGTCCCATGGCCACTCTCCCCACACCCCGAGCCCCTGACCCCCATCAGGTGGTCCCGTGGCCACTCTCCCCACATCCCAAGCCCCTGACCCCCATCAGCTGGTCCCATGGCCACCCCGAGCCCCTGACCCCCGTCAGCTGGTCCCGTGGCCACTCTCCCCACACCCCGAGCCCCTGACCCCCATCAGCTGGTCCCGTGGCCGCTCTCTCCACACCCCGAGCCCCTGGCCCCCATCAGCTGGTCCCGTGGCCACTCTCCCACACCCCGAGCCCCTGGCCCCCCGTCAGCTGGTCCCGTGGCCACCCTGAGCCCCTGGCCCCCCATCAGGCGGTCCCATGGCCACTCTCCCCACACCCCGAGCCCCTGGCCCCCGTCAGCTGGTCCGTGGCCGCTCTCCCCACACCCCGAGCCCCTGGCCCCCCGTCAGCTGGTCCCGTGGCCACCCTGAGCCCTGGCCCCCCATCAGGCGGTCCCGTGGCCACTCTCCCCACACCCCGAGCCCCTGGCCCCCGTCAGCTGGTCCCGTGGCAGCTCTCCCCGCACCCCAAGCCCCTGGCCCCCCATCAGGCGGTCCCGTGGCCACTCTCCCCACACCCCGAGCCCCTGACCCTCCGTCAGCTGGTCCCGTGGCCGCTCTCCCCCGCACCCCAAGCCCCTGGCCCCCCATCAGGTGGTCCCGTGGACCCCGTCCCTCCATCCTCATCCCTGTCTCCTCCCTCAGCAGCTCTCCAGGTCCCCCCTGTCCCTTCCCCACCCTCCCTGGATCCCTCCAGCGCCTGGTCCCCATCCCCTGCCACCCCATCCCCCCACTGCCCATTCCTGCATCCCTACCCACGCCCCCCAGTTCCCCATCCCTGCCCCCCCAAGCCCCCCCTCCCATCCTGCACCCCCCGGCCGTGCCCGTCTCACCCGCCCCGCAGCGCTGGGCTGGGGGCTCCTGGCCGTCACCGCCGTCAGCTTGCCCTCCGCCCTGGCCGTCCTCCTGGTCCCGCTGCTCAGCCGCGGCCTCTTCCGCTCGCTCCTGGCCTTCCTGGTGGCGCTGGCCGTGGGGACGCTCTGCGGGGACGCCCTGCTGCACCTCTGGCCCCACGTAGGTACCCCCCCGTCCCGGTGGGCCCAAGCACCTGCCGGGGTGGCCGGGGTGGGCCGTGGCCCCTGAGCCCGCTGGGTCACCCGTGTCCAGGCCCAGGGGAGGCACCAGGAGCCGGCGGCGGAGCCGGGGGCCGCGGTGCTGCAGGGGCTGGCGGTGCTGGGGGCATCTACCTGCTCTTCCTGGTGGAGATGCTGCTGGGGATGCTGCGGCGGAGCCGGGAGGCCACGGTGAGGGGGGCACTGGGGGGGGTGGGGGCTGTCGCCACGTCCAAGCTTTGCACCCCAACGCCTCCGTCGTCCCCAGGGACGCTGCCCCGGTGAGACCCCCGAGGTGGCCGCGGGGGTCCCGGCACCGTCACGAGGAGGTAAGGACCCCTCGACCCCCCCGGCAGTGGCCGTGACCCCCTCCCGGCCCCGGCCCCCCACCCCGCGTCTGTCCCACCGCAGGGCCCGAGCTGCGGCAGCTGACGGCACCGGAGCCAGAGCTGGAGCTCACCCCCCACGGACACTCCCACGGACACTCCACGCCCCCCCGCTGCCCCCCAGCCCCGGGGCCGCTGACATCGTGTGGATGGTGGTGCTGGGCGACGGGATCCACAACCTGACGGACGGGCTGGCCATCGGTGGGGGGCGCGGGGGGCAGGGGGTGCGCAGGGATGGGGGCACGCAGGGATGGGGGGGGGCAGGGGTAGAGGGCCGGGGGGGCAGGGGGTGCACAGGGATGGGGGGGGCAGGGGCAGAGGGACGGGGGGACAGGGGGTGTGCAGGGATGGGGGCACGCAGGGATGGGGGGGCAGGGGCGGAGGGGCACGGGGACAGGGGGTGCAGGGGGACGGGGGATGCAGGGTGCTTCAGGGTGCAGGGGTGGGGGGACGGGGTGCAGAGGGTTGGGGGGCACAGGGACGGGGGATGCGCAGGGATGGGGGCACGCAGGGATGGGGTGGGCAGGGGCGGAGGGACGGGGGGGCAGGGGGTGCGCAGGGATGGGGGCACACAGGGATGGGGGGGCAGGGGTGGAGGGGCACGGGGACAGGGGGTACAGAGGGACGAGGGATGCAGGGTGCTTCAGGGCGCAGGGGCAGGGGGACGGGGTGCAGAGGGTTGGGGGGCACAGGCACAGGGGGTGCAGGGTTCATTGGGGGGCAGGGGGTGCACAGGGACGGGGAGTACACAGGGATGGGGGCGCACGGGGGGGGCACTGGGGCACAGGGGGTGCAGAAGGATGGGGGATGCAGGATGCTTCGGGGCGCAGGGGTGGGGGGACAGGGGGGGCACAGGGACAGGGGGTGCAGAGGGATGGGGGTGGGGGTGCTTCAGGGTCCAGGGGCAGGACGGGGGGTGCAGTGGGATGGAGGGGGCATCAGGGGGTGCAGAGGGACGGGGGGGTGCTGGGGGGAGCACAGGGTGACAGCCCCTCGCCCCACAGGCGCCGCCTTCTCCACAGCCTCCCCAGCGGGCTCAGCACGGCGCTGGCCGTGCTCTGCCACGAGCTGCCCCACGAACTCGGTAGGTGCCCCCCGCCCCCATCCCCATCTCCTCGCGCCCCCCCCCCCCCCCCCCCGACCATCGCTCCCCATCCCCTCCTGTCCCCGCAGGTGACCTGGCGGTGCTGCTGCGGGCTGGGGCGACCCCCCGCACCCTCCTGCTCCTCAACCTGCTCTCGGCCCTGCTCTCCTGCCTGGGGGCGGTGGGGGGGGCGGCCGTGGGGCAGAGCGCATCCCACCTCACCCCCTGGCTCCTCACCGCCACCGCCGGAGTCTTCCTCTACGTGGCCCTGGCCGACATGGTAAGCTGGGGTGACAGGGGTGGGGAGGGGGCGCGCGGGGTGGGAACCGCCCCGCTGAGCATCCCCCCCTCCGACCCCGGCTCTGCTCTGCCCCAGCTCCCCGAGGCGCTGCGGGATGTTGGGGGTCCCGGGGAGGGTCCCTGGGGCCGGTTTCTCCTGCAGAACGCGGGATTCCTGCTGGGCAGCGGCATCATGGTGGGCATCGCCCTGGCCGAGGGGCACGTCCGCGCTTGGCTCCAGCCCTGAGCGGCACCGGGAGCCGGACGGACCCCCGGCACCAGCCCTTCTCTCCCTCCCCTGACACCCCCCCACCCTCTCAGCGCCCCCCACGGCGGGGTCCCATCGCCTCCCAGCAGGGACCCGGCGGGCGGTGGGACGCTGCGGGAGGGGGCGGGGGGCTGGAGCCCCTGTGCCCCCGCCGGCGGAGGAAGGACGGCAGCCGTAGAAGCGATAGCATTTTAATAAACGTAACCGACGCGAAGCCACAGCACGAGGAACAGGACTGGGTCGCAGCTCACATCGTATAAAATAGATCAAGTCTGAACGCTTTTCTCTTCGTTTTTTTTTCTTTTTTGTCCTTTTTATTTTTTAAATTTCTCTGGGGTTTTTAATCCTTTTTTCCCCTCCCTCCCCGGCGATGCAGGAGTTTGGAAAACGTACGGAACATCCCGGGACCAAAGTCACCCCTCGCCAGGGGGGAGGGGGGAGGCGACGGGGTAGCGACCACGCGGCGGGGACCCACGGCTCGTTGGGCCCGAAATCATCCCGGGGGGGGGCTGGGGGGGACACACACACACACGGTTCTGTGTTTCCCTTCCCCCACGCCAAGGGGTTCTGCTCGCTCCGATTTCCTCCACCGCGGGGACAAGCGCTTGGCTGGTCAGGATTGATTTGGGGGGGGGGGCTGGGGGGCTGGGGGGGGGTTACCCGCGCTGGGGAGAAGGGTGAGAAGCCAGCAAGCTCTGGGGAGGGGGCGTGGGGGGGACACACATGGCTCAGTTTGCCCACCAAGGCACCCGGCGCCTCGAGGCCGCGATGACGGCCCCCGGGGGTTGAGGTGGGGGGGGGGGGCATGGATTTGGGGCTATTTTGCTTTTTCTGGGTTTCAATTGCACATCAAAACTCTCCCTGACTCGCGGGGGGGGTCTCCACGAGCCCCCTCGCCCCCCACCCCGGGAGCAGAGCCCTCACCCCGCACTTGTGCTTTGAACCAGTGGTTGAAGGGAGAAGCACCTACAGGGGGGAGGGGGAGGCCTGAACGGCGGGATCGGCACCGGGATCGGCACCGGGATCGGCACCGGGATCAGGATCAGCACCGGGATCGGCACCGCGGGGACGGGGCGCAGACCCTGTCCGGTGCCGATGGCATTCGGGTACCGACCCCTCGAGCGGCCGCGCTCGCCTCGCCCCCCCCCGCCCAAGCACGAGGCGGCGGCGCTGAAGGTCCCCAGCAGGAACCGGGGCCAATTAAGGCCCCGCCGCTAACGAACGACGCCCAACCGCTAACGAACGACGCCCGGCCGCGTGCCGGTTTGCGCTCGGCGGGTCCCGCGTTTCGGTGCCCGGAGGGGAGCGATGCCGGGAGCGTTGGGGGGGGGGGGGGTCGGGGAGCGCTCGGGGCCGCTCGCCCGTGTCCGGCGGGTGCCGGCGATGCCCGGGCCCGGTCCTGCCCTCGCTCAGCCGTGCCGGCTCCGGGGCTGCGGGTCCGAGGAAGCGTTTCCTGGCTCCGTGCCCCAGCCCGGTTATTGCCAGAGGTAGGTGTGAACAGTGCAGAGAAGACACAAATTAAAGCAGCTCTTCGTTATCCAACCGACCGCGTCATCCCGCCGGGGCGCTTCCCACGGCGCCCGGAAACCCGGGGCAGCCGCCCAGCCCGGGGCAAACGGTGGGATCGGGGGGTCCCTGTGCCTGGGATGGTCTCACCCGGGGCACCCGTGAAGTGGGGGGCTCAGGGTGCCCGGAGCAGGGAGAGGAACCCAATCGGGATCTTTCCCCAGGGACCGTCGCTCTCCCGCTCCCACAAAGGTCTGAGCCAGCGGAAAAGCCACCCCGCGCCAGGGACGGGGGTGTCCGCGTCCCCGGGGGTGTCCGCGGCTGCGGGGTGCAGCGGGGAGCGAGGGCAGGGGTCAGTCCCGGACACGGGAGCCGGTGCCGATGGGTCTGGGGACGCCCGGGGATCGGCTCTGCCAAGCGCCAGCACCCGCTGCTCCACGTTTGGCACATCCCCAAGGGACAGGGAGACGGCCAAGACCCCTCCCCGTCCCCCCGAAGCCCCCCTGAGCCCGACACCAGCGAGGGCCGGGGACCCCGCGGGGGCTGATCCGGCGTGGCAGGAGAGCCCGGAAACACGCTCCGAGAGACGCCGGCGGACGGCAACCGCGACCGGCCGGCGGGACGGCCCGACTTTGGGGGGGACACACACGACCGAGCCCCCCGTTACCCACCCGGGCCCCCTGGACAAGGGCGAAACGGAGCAGAACTCCATCGTCTCCCCTCCGTGCGCATCGAGGAGGAAACGGGAAGGGAAGAACCCGCTGAACGGCACTAAAAGGACTTTGAAAGGGTCTTAGAGGACCCCCAAATCTCTAAAGCCGAGAGAGCGCCGGCCGAGA
>CM050681.1:1129070-1224343 GCA_027574665.1 Rhynochetos jubatus
GACTGAGAGCTCCAGGATGAAGGACTGAGAGCTCCAGGAGGGACCGAGAGCTCCAGGGGGACTGAGAGCTCCGGGATGAAGGACCAAGAGTTCCGGGGGGACCGAGAGCTCCAGGAGGGACCAAGTGCTCCAGGGGGACTGAGAGCTCCGGGATGAAGGAATGAGTGCTCCAGGGGGACCGTGTGCTCCAGGGGGACCGAGAGCTCCAAGGTGAAGGACCGAAAGCTCCGGGATGAAGGACCAAGTGCTCTGGGGGGACCGAGAGCTCCGGGATGAAGGACCGAGTGCTCCAGGCGGACCAAGAGCTCCAGGAGGGACTGAGAGCTCTGGGATGAAAGATTGAGCACTCTGGGGGACCAAGAGCTCCAGGGGGAAGGACCGAGAGCTCCAGGGGAACTGAGAGCTCTGGATGAAGGACCAAGTGCTCTGGGGGGACCATGAGCTCTGGGGTGAAGGACTGAATGCTCCAGGGGGACCGAGAGCTCTGGGATGCGGGACTGAGAGCTCCAGGGGGACCAAGAGCTCCAGGATGTGGGACCAAGAGCATCAGGGTGAACCAGAGCTCTGGGGGGACAGAGAGCTCTGGGATGAAGGACTAAGAGCTCTGGGGGGACCAAGAGCTCTGGGACGCGGGACCGAGAGCCCTGGAAGACCGAGAGCCCAGAGGGACTGAGGTCTCCAGGAGGTGGGACCAAGAGCTCTGGGATGAAGGAATGAGAGCTCCAGGGGGACCAAGAGCTCTGGGGAGACCGAGAGCTCCGGGGGGACTGACACTTCCGAGATGAAAGATTGAGCACTTTGGGGGGACCGAGAGCTCTGGGATGAAGGAATGAGAGCTCCGGAGGGACCAAGAGCTCTGGGGGACTGAGAGCTCCAGGGTGTGGGACCAAGAGCTCTGGGATGAAGGACCAAGAGATCCAGTGGGACTGAGAGCTCTGGGATAAAGGACGGAGAGCTCCAGGATGTGTGACTGAGAACTCCAGGGGGAACAAGAGCTTTGGAATGCGGAACTGAGAGCAGCAGAGCAACCAAGAGCTCTGGGGGGACAGAGAACTCCAGGATGCAGGACCGAGAGCTCTGGGGGGTCCAAGAGCTCCAAGATGCGGGATCAAGAGCACCAGGGGGACCGAGAGCTCTGGGGGGACAGAGAGCTCCAGGATGTGGGACCGAGAGCTCTGGGATGTGGGACCAAGAGCCCCAGGATGAAGGACCAAGAGCTCCAGGGGCATTGAGAGCACTGGGATGTGGGACCGAGAGCTCTGGGATGAAAGACTGAGAGGTCTGGGGGGACTGAGAGCTCCAGGGGCATCAAGAGCTTTGGGATGCGGGACCGAGAGCTCTGGGGGAACCAAGAGCTCTGGGATGCGGGACCAAGAGTTTCCAGGGGACCAAGAGCTCCAGGATGCAGGACTGAGAGCTCTGGGGGAACCGAGAGCTCTGGGATGTGGGACCAAGAGCTCTCGGGGGTACCGAGAGCTCTGGGGCGACTGAGAGCTCCAGGATGCAGGATCAAGAGCTCTAGGGGGATCGAGAGCTCTGGGGGGGCTGACAGCTCTGGGATACGGGATCGAGAGCTCTGGGATGCGCAGCACGAGACCCTCGGGCACCCTGGATCTCCGAAACATCACACCCACGGTCACGCCCCGTGGCTCGGCTACAGGTTTCCATGCATCGACTTTTATTATTTTCAAGTTGACGAACAATATCGATCACGACTGGGTCGAGTAAGGCTAATTTTCCTCGATTTGTTGTGTTTTTCCCCTTCCCTCCCCCTTTTCCTTCTCCCCGGCACGGGAAGCTCAGCCAACGCCCAGACACACGGACACGCACGCACGCCGGGACACGGAGACACGGAGGAGGAAGAGTCGGTGGTACCTGACTGGTGATGAGGTCTGTCCTATCGTATTCCAAGAAACGTTTATGTGCATAATACACAGAGGTGCAGCATTTACACATCGGATATTGTAGACACACAACTTGCTACAGATGCCTTCGTGTCCGTAGAGACGCGTTTCCCAATTCCCCGACGCCCCTCGGAGCTCCGGCCCCAGCCTCACGCCGCGCGAGGGACGCGGAGAATTACGGAGCCGCGACGCGGAGAGGTCCCTCGCCTCGTGTACGTTACCCTCCGCCTCCCCGTTCCGAAGCTCCCGCCGACGCTTCGGGGTGAGTCTCTGGGCTTTGTCCGGTTTGGATTTTCCTCCTTTAAACGCCCCCCTGAGCCCGGGAAAAATTGATGCCGGGAGAGGTTTGAACGGCTCCTCGCTGTCCTTGGAGAAAAACAAAGAGAAGGAGGGGGAAAAAACCCAAAAAAAGGGAAAGACAGACAAAAAACACGCCCCCCCCACACCCCCCGGAGCAAAGAACCTCCGTGTCCGTGCCGGGATCCCGCATGGAAGGGGCTGGTTTTTCCTTTGGTTTCATACTGAAGGCAAAGGTGAGTGTGGGCGGACGGTCCGTGCGGGTCTGACCCCCCCACAGTCCCGACCGAGGCGGGGGGACCCCGAGGTCCCCCTCCTCTCCCCACCCACCCACCCACCCTGGTTGTGGTCCCTGTGGCAGAGCTGGGAGGGGGGGAAACTGGGACCAGGGGGAGCTTGCTGGGCTCCCCCCCACCTCAAAAAACGGGATAAACTCCAAGTAAAAGGGTCGTCTGGGGGGTCTTTGCATGGGTTGGGGGTTGGTTCCTCACTAACAACGCCCCCCCCCCACCACTCCCCGGGGGGGTCATGCGACCTCCGGAGCCACCACCCCGCTCCGACCGCCCAATAACCACAGAATACACCCGTTCCATAGGGAGTTTTTTTGGGAATGGGGGGAGGTTTTGCTTTGTTTTTAGTGCTATTTTTAATACCCGCCACATTCCAGCCCCGGGATGGGGTGGATGGGGCTGGGGGTGGCCGGGGTTGGGGGGCGACTCATCTGCATCTCGCTTTCGGAGGAGGGAGCTCCTCGCTCCATCCAGGGCAGGGATGGGGTGGGGGGTGGGAATTGGGGATAAACAACCCCGTTTTCCTACAGGAAAAGGAGTCTCCAAATCATCTGCAGCTCGGGAGCAGCAACCCCAACGCGCCCCCACATCCTTGGGGTGGTCTGGAAGTGCCCGTGGAGGGGGGGGGGGGCGGCGACGCCGGGCGCGGGGCTCCCCGTTACATTCAGTGTTTGTCAGCAGTTTCTATGGCTCGGGGGGTGGGGCAGTGGGGGTCCACGGGGCCGGCAGCCCCCCTTTTTTTCCCCCCCCTCTATCCATGGCAGTGCAAACACACCTTCTCCCCGTTGAAATTGTGCTGATTGGCTTTTCCCTCTCTCAAACCCACGGTTTCCCTTCGCTCATTCATTCCCTCGACGCAAACGCATCTCTCTCTTTTTAAATTAAAACCGAAACACCCACCCCCACCCCCACCCCCCCCCCAAAAAAAAAAACGACCCAAAAAACCCAAAGACACTCTCCCTCCCTCCCTCCCGCTCCCGCCGCTCTCCATCCCGCCGGGATGCTAAAGGGAATCCGGACTCATGCGTTAACAAAAGTGCTTATTACTCGAAGCAAGTGCTTTGGACCAAGGGGGCGGAGGGAAACTTCCTCTCTGGGGAGAGGGGCTGGGGAACGGGGGGTGCCTGCGCATTCGAAACGGAGGGATTTAAGGGCTGGGGGGGGGGGGGGGCGGGGCGGGGGGAAGCTGAGAAAAAAAAAAAAAAGCGGCTGATGGCTGAGGGTCGCACCAACCGGCGGAACGTTAAGCGGGAATGGTCCAACTTTGGCATAAAAGGTCCGCGGGGGAGGGGGATGGTTGAGGTGGGAGCGGGGGGGGATCAGCCCCTCTCCCGCCACCCCACGAGGGGGTTGGAAGGGGATGAGGGGGGGAAGCGGGCAGCGGAAGTTTCCCTCCATCCCTCTTTTACAACGCGTTGGGGGGGCTGGGAAACCATCACAAATCTCGTTTAGCGAAAAGGATGCGTTATTACCGAACACTTGGGGTTATTACTGAAAACTGTCAAGCTGTGCTGTCGAACGGATAACATACAGCGTTAAAGGAGAACAAGACTGGCACCCGCCGCTGGCCGCACCACCCCCCACCCCCCGGCTTCCCCCCCACCCCCCCCATTCCCACCCACGCGCTCCCCAGCCCTCGGATGCGCTGCCGAAACCTCGTTTCCCTCCGTCTTATTATTATTGGTTTTGCGGGAGACGCGAGCTGGGGGGGGGGGGAGGGGGAGAAAAAACCAAAAAGCCCCCTCGAAGAGCCAAAAGGACGGACGGTTCTAGGTCACGCGCCGCAGAGGAGAAACGGAGAAGCCCTTACAGAGATCACGGTGATTGTCTCGGCGTGGTTTTAGCCGCCGCGGAAGGGAACGCGGAAAAACGAGGCCAAAAAGAGGGATGGAGGGGTTTTTTCTTCTCTAAACCAACCCCAAAACCACGCTCATACTCCCCAAAACAACCCCCAAACCAAAAAAAAAAAAAAATCGGGAGAGGGGGGTGAAAGGAAAAAGCAGCATTTTTCCGTGTGCTCCGTAAGCGCTCTCACCCCGGCTACGGGGAGAAGCTGGGTTCAAGTGAAACGGTGCCGCAGTCCCGCCGTCCCCGGCAGCGATGCTAAAGCCACGTCGGGGAGCGGGGTACGGCCTCGTGTCCGCCCCCTCCGCCCCCGGCTTCCCCGCGGCGGGGCCCACGGTCCCCGTCTCGACCCCGGGGGTCCGTCCGAAGCCGTCTCCCCGGGGAAGCGCTGCCCGCGCCGGGGGCGGAGGCCGGGGGCAGCTCGGCCCCTCCGTGTGCCTGAAAAAGTACTTTAGCCCTTGAAGACGACGGCTCAGGACTTTGGACCCGCTGCGGTGCCCCGCGGGGAGCGGGAGGGCCGGCAGCGGGAAGAAGATGCCGGAATTCCTCCCGGAAAGGGAAAGAGCTGCAGGAGGCGAGCGCGGACTGGACAGCAAATGTAAACAAGTCTCTTTTTCCAGTTCTCCTCTGTAGAATACTGAAAAGGATCATCCAAAAGGACCTTTTTATTCAAGTTTCGCGAGTTTATTCTGGTTCCGAACTGAGGTATTCGGTGCAGAAAGGTTAACACTTTCTTTTCAAGCTTGAGGGTTGGGGGTGGGGGGGGTGGGAGATGCCATCAGACACGATCCTACGCTGGCACCAAAGAAGGGGACCCCCTCCCCAAGGACCGGCAAGGTGCCGTCACCGCCTTGCCAAGAGCGGGGAGGGCTCCTGGTCCGAAAAAGGAGCCTCCGGAGCGGGCCTGCGCGTGAGAAGGACCATGACCGGAGCCCTTCCGGGCTGACCCCCCGCTCCGATATCTCCCCAAGGGTGGATTTCTCGAGTGCTTTGCTGAACTAAGTGCGGGTTGGCGACGGGAAGGGGAAACCGAGCTCTGCCCACGGGCCGGTGCTGAGCCAGAGCGGCGGGATGTCCCCCGCTCCCCTCCGGGGAGAAACTCCTACGTGAAACGTGGAGACGATGTGCTTATCACCCAAAGGCCAAGACTGAAAACTTCATATTTGGTTCTAAAAAGGTTTGGCTTTGGTAAAAAGAAAGAAACAGCGCGAGAGGGATCGGTCCCGCGGGCTGCCGGCGGCACCCTCACCCGCCGGGAGCCACCCTGGGAACGGCCGGCTCCAACGCCCGCTCCATCGCCTCAAACCCGACAAACGCCACGTGAACCGGAGCCGCCTTTGTCTAGAAACTGTTCAAAAAAACGGAAAGAAGAGGAAAAATAAGAGGCGATACCTTGTTTTGGTTACAGAAACGCTTTTCCCTCTCCGAAACGCCGGGCAGAAGAGCCGCAGCGCAAGGCTCCCGTGGTCCCATCGCAGCCTCGGTGGGCAAGAGCGGGCAAAGGGCCACTGAGGCCTCGGGGAGATCCTTTTCTCCCATCCCAGTGGGATGCCCGGCCACCGAGGCCTCAGGGAGATCCATTTTTCCCATCCCAGCAGGATGCCCGGTCACCAAGGCCTCAGGGGGATCCATTTTTCCCATCCCAGAGGGATGCCCGGTCACCAAAGCCTCAGGGGGATCCTTTCTTCCCATCCCACTGGGATGCCCGGCCACCGAGGCCTCAGGGGGATCAATTTTTCCCATCCCAGCAGGATGCCCAGTCACCAAGGCCTCGGGGGGATCCATTTTTCCCATCCCAGAGGGATGCCCGGCCACCAAGGCCTCAGGGGGATCCATTTTTCCCATCCCAGCGGGATGCCCGGCCACCAAGGCCTCAGGGGGATCCATTTTTCCCATCCCAGAGGGATGCCCGGCCACCAAAGCCTCAGGGGGATCCTTTCTTCCCATCCCACTGGGATGCCCGGCCACCGAGGCCTCAGGGGGATCCATTTTTCCCATCCCAGAGGGATGCCCGGTCACCAAGGCCTCAGGGGGATCCTTTTCTCCCATCCCAGCGGGATGCCTGGCCACCGAGGCCTCGGGGAGATCCTTTTCTCCCATCCCAGAGGGATGCCCAGCCACCGAGGCCTCGGGGAGATCCTTTTCTCCCATCCCAGCAGGATGCCCAGCCACTGAGGCCTCAGGGGGATCAATTTTTCCCATCCCAGAGGGATGCCCAGCCACCGAGGCCTCGGGGAGATCCTTTTCTCCCATGCCAGCAGGATGCCCAGCCACTGAGGCCTCAGGGAGATCCTTTTCTCCCGTCCCAGCGGGACGTCCACGGGCTGGAGCCTTGGCCCCACGCTCCCCCGTTTTGGGCAAGGCTGCGGCGGGACAGGAGGTCGGGGAGGGGGGAGAAGAGGGTTCCCAAAGTGCCTGTTGCCCTGTCAGCCCGTTCTCTGCATCCCAGTCTTTGGCTTTGAACAGACCCAGGAGGAGGAGGAGGAGGAGGAGGAGGAGGATGGGTTTTGCACATGCGACTGTTACAGTAATTCAGAAGGAAAATAAAACACCCACCACGGGGAAAAAAAAAAAACAAACCCACACACACAGTGCAACGTTCTCGAACGCTTCCAACCCGCGTTATAAATAGGATTTCTAAAATTAAACAAACAGAACCAACCGAGAGAACCCAAACCGACAACCCGAACAACGAACGACGACCCCGCGAACAAACCCTGCCGAGGCGCCGCGGCCGACGACTCGCACACGGGCTCCCTGCGGGGGCTCCCAAGTGCATTTGTTTCCTTAGGGAAAAGGCTAAGACTTACAGGTTAATTTTTTTTTTTGTTTGGTTTTTTTTGTTGCTTTTAAAGGTAAATGCTCGTTTCTTTATAAATAACCTTTTTCTTTAAAAATAAAAAGAAGCGACAGCGACTCTCGCCCAGCACCGGCCGCGCCGAACGGAGAAGACGAAGCCAAACGAGAAGCGTTTCTTAGGATGCGACGTTTTGCCGTGGAAAAACAACCAAAAAAAAACCCCACCCAAACCGAACCGACCCCCCCCACCACCCCTAAAAAACAAAACAACCGAGAGAATCCCTAAAGTGCCTGGTGTGGGAGGGAGGCTCCGGCAGCGCATCCGCGGCCCTGCCCGCGGGGGGTGGGCTGGGCAGCAGCACCCGTTTTTGCATATCGACAGCTGCCAAGAGGGTATTTTAGTGTCCCGGGTACAGCAGATCTCGATTCAAGTGTTGGAGAAGGATGAGCGCGAGGAGGAGGAGTGTTGGCGGGAGAGGAGCGGTTACGGCGGCACTCGGCCAGGAGCTAACACCCACCCCAGCGCTTGCAAGACCAGCCAATTCCCAAATTCCCACCCCCCCATCCCACCAAGAGTTCAGGCTTCCCCATCCCAGACTGGACGGAGGGTGTCCCGGAGGCGAGACAGGGCGGGAGGCTGGCACGGGGCTCTGGGGGACAAACCCCTTTTTTCCCCATCCTCGGGCCACCGTGGCACCCGCCTCGGCCGGGCTAAACCCCCCTCCCCAGCACCCAGCTCCCGCCCCATCGGAGGGACGCGAGCGCACGTTGACGGGGAGAGGAACGGGCGGGGGCCGGGAACGGCGCCGCCAGCTTCTCGTTAGACCAATTAACAGCTTTGGCACCGCGCTGGAAATCCAGCGGGAAGAGGAAGCGCTGAACTCTTGGCCTTCCCCGGCCACGCGAGAAGGCCTGCCCAGTCTTGTTCTCCTTTAAAGTGCCCTATATTTATAGAATTTCTAAATAAATATAATAAGATATTAGGTCACCCATAGTTTAAGCTACTCGGAGTAACAGCCGTCCAAGCCGATGGCGTTGTGCCGGTCCTTGCCGTAGGGGCAGGCGCTGCCGTTGGGCAGGGCCCCGCAGGCGGCCGTTTTGGCTGCGATGCCGCAGTTCTTGAGGAGGTTGAAGCTGAAGGAGCTGATGGCGTCTTTAGGTGGGAAAGGCTTCATGGTGGAGAGGATAAGTGCCAGGCAGTCGGCAACGTCCTTGTTGGGGGCGCACGCCAAGGCTGGGGTATGACCTGGAACGAAGGGTGGGGGTGAAGAACGGTCCCCCACGGGGGGTTTGTGCTTCCACTGGGGGGGCAGTTTTCACCCCCTGCACGGAGGGGGCGGGATCCTTTATCCCAAAAGACCCTGTTTCTGGGCACCAGCAACACCTGCGAGTGCAGCGACCGCTCTGAAGCGTGCCAGGAGACGAATAACCCCCAAAACCCCTCGGACGTGCCGGCAGCAGGGCGGGCGCAACGGTGTTTTCCACAAATTCCAGCACAGCAAGAATTCTGCCAGGGAAAAATGCTCCTGGACGCAACAACCGGCTTCTGCTGACGTGCAAGTGAGTCAACAGCTTTCGCTGGCTCGGGCTGGGCCGGGCAGGAGAGCCGGGCAGCCACTGCAAGATGCATGTGGGGGGGTAAAAGGCGGATTCCAAACCCCCGTGGGACACGGAAATGCGTTTACAGGGATGGCAGGGGGCTGATGTGCTCGCCCACGCCGTTCCTGCGATGCCACGAGACGAGAACGTGCCGCTCGGCCACGGAAATCCTTCCGATCCTCCCCCACCCGTGCCCCAGGGATGTCACACTGAACCCCCCCCGGCCCCGGGCGCCCGCGAGGACCACGCACCTTCTTCATCCACAGCCAGCACAGTGGCCCCTCTGCTGAGCAGGGCCTGGACGACGGAGGCCAGCCCGTTCCGAGCTGCGATGTGGAGCGGCCTGGCAGAGGGAAAGCCAGCGTCAGGGCCTTGAGCGCCTTTGACAAACAAGCCTGAGCGCGGCTCGGAGGGCACCGTGCCGCTCCTGGACCTGCTTGCACGCTCCAAGCGGGAGCGGAGCTCCTACGGCCGCCCGCGCGTCGCTCCCGCCCCGCAGAGCCCGTTTTTCCCACCGCCGCCAGCTGTACTCACATTTGCAGAGCACTGTTACTTGCATTGATAAGGCCAAGGTCTTGGGTTTCCCCCAGGATCAACAAGGCACACTTCTCATGGCCCTGGAAAGGAGAGCGGGCGGTTGATCGCGCACGAGCGGGAAGGCAGGGGCAGCGGAGGGGACCTGGTGCTGTCCAAGTGGAATGGGACTTCCCAGGATCATAGAACCAGATTGGTTTGGGTGGGAAGGGAATTAAAGCCCACCTAGCGCCCCCTGCCACGGGCAGAGACGCCCTCCACTAGACCAGGGTGCTCCCAGCCTCGCCCAGCCTGGCCTTGGACACTCCCAGGGATGGGGCACCCACAGCTTCTCTGGGCACCTGTCCCAGTGCCCCCCACCCTCTGCGGGAAGAATTCCTTCCTGATGGCCCATCTCAATCTCCCTCTTTCCATTTAAACCCGTCACCCCTTGTCCTGTCACTCCCTGACCTTGGGAAAAGCCCCCCCAGCTTCCTTGTAGCCCCCCCCGGCACTGGAAGGGGCTCTGAGGTCTCCCCGGAGCTTCCCTTCTCCAGGCTGAACCCCCCAACTCCCCCAGCCCGTCCCCACGGCAGGGGGGCTCCAGCCCCCAGAGCATCCCCGTGGCCCTTCGTATCCCTTCACTGGAGACAGAAACGTTCCCTAAAGCCAACCCTCACCGCTTTGGCAGGGCCTGAGCAGACAAACCGCTGTCCCCTCCGTCTCCCTGCTCACGGGGGACACACTGGTCACAAGCCTCCGGCTCCCAACACGCCCCGGGAAGCGGGATGAGCTCGGAGAGGGGACCCCGGGGAAAATAGAGACGGGTCTGTGCTACAACCTAAGCTGCTCCAAACGGAATCAGGAGTGTCTGTACAGGTCGAGAGAGAGGTAAGCAGGCAGGCAGAGCGAGCCCAGGGCCCTACCTCTGCTCTTGGGGGGCAGGAGTAGGGGGACAACAACCCCTCTCATTAAGGTGACGGTGACTGCGAGCGGGCGGCTCCCTACCTTGCTGCAGGCCAGGTGAAGAGCGGTGTTCTTGTTGACATCCAGCACAGTTATATTTGCTTTTGCTTGGTACAGCAGGAACTCTGAAACAAGGAGGGACAGCGGCTGTCGAGAAGCAGCAGCGCAGAGCCACACGCTGAGGGGACGAAGGGCAGCTGTCCCGGCGTCCCCAGGAGGAGAGGGCCACGCCGGCTCCCACGGAGGAGGCAGAGGGATGTTTGCGCCCTGCAGTGGGCAAAGCGGGCGCCAGGCACGTACCGACTGCGGCGGTGTGCCCGTTCTCAGAAGCCATCATGAGGGGAGTCCTCCCCAGCTTGTCGGTCACGTCCACCTCGGCTTGGTGGCGCAGAAGCAGCTGTAAACCATGGATGTTGTCTGCAAAGGCAGCAGCGTGAAGGGGTGTCCTGGGCAAAACGAAAGAGCGGGTGAAGAGGAGGACGGCGCACACCCACCCACAAGACCGCCCAAGGTCACGTTTGGGGACGTCGATGTCCCTTTGTGCCACGGGGAAATCGCCGCGGGGGTCACCCAGCGGCGCCGGGGAGGGGGCGAGGAGGGAGACGAGTGTGCGCTCACCTTCCTTTGGCATCTCTGCTATTAACAATCTTGGCACCTAATGCTTCCACCAGCATTTCAGCAGTGCCGTCCTGGTTGTTAATTCTGCGGGGGGAGGGGGGGAGAGGAGAAGGAAAAGTTAGAACGAGACCAAGCAGTTAACACGGCTGCAGTGGGAGCGAGCGGCGCGTTCCTGGGGCTCGGATGCAAACGGCAGCGGGTCTGGAGCTGTTTAGGGTAAAGGACCCCTTCACCCTTCTCGGTATCACTCGAGGAAACGTAGAACCACGGCAGACAACAGCCTTGCTCGTCCCCCTGCAGCTACAGGTCCCGGGGACACACCAGCCCCCCCTTCCTGGTGGCAAAGCCTCCACCCCCCTCATCCCTCCCCACCCCACACCCCGCCACCGCTGCCCAGGGCAGCGCCTTCCTTCCGCTGCCGCAGTGCTGTCAGCCCCAAACCCCTCTACGCCCAGCAGGACCCCCCCCGGATCCTGCTCGTGCTGCCCCAGACACCTCTGAGGGAGAGGGCTTGAGCCCTTCTCCCACCAGCACCCATCTCCAGAGCCCGATGGGAAGCCTGGAGGTTTCCCGGGATGCTCCAGGGCCAAAGAGCAGAGATGAGCCACCCGAGAGGGACGGGCAGCGGTGAACTCCCAGCCCTTGGCAGCTCCGTTATCCTGCTGGCACGGGAGCCTGGCATCCGAGGGCCCTCCCAACCGCCTCCCTGACACAAGGGAGCTGGGATGAACCGGTGGGACCACCCCGAGGAGCTGCTGCCGCCCAGGAAAGGGCCCTTGGCAAGAAGGGCAGGGGGTCTGGGGCTCCTCCACGCGGACCAGTATCCCCGTCTCCCACATCACCTGGCTGGGAAGAACCCGGCGCAGGTCCCACTTACACTGCACAGTGCAATGGAGTAAAGGGGTTTCCTTCTAGGTACGCAAACGGGTTGTGTTCAAGTAACAATTCAAGACAATCTTCATGCCCTGCGAGGAGAGAGGGACAGAAATACAACACCCAGCCCGCGGTTCCTCGCCTGGAACAGGGCGGGGAGGGACGCAAGGGCCTTCTGGCTCTTCCCACATCCAAAGAGCTGGCGGCCGCTGAGGCGGAGCAGGACCAGCGGCACCCAAGCGTCCCAACGAGCCTGTTCCCAGCACAGAGACAGCGGTTTCGTCTCCTCCCTGGCAGCAAAGCTGCTGCACGTCAGGAGGCTTCTAATTCCACACCGTCTCCCGAAGGACTGTGGATCGCTGGCTTCCCTTTGACACGCTGAGACACCCCTTCCCGCATCATTCCCACCACCCCTGCAGCCAGGGTGATGGCCACGTAACCCCATAAATCCAGCAGCCCCGGAGGACGCAGCCTCAGCTGTTCTACAATGGCTCTTTTCCTATTTCCCTCCTTTTTTAAGGGGTTTGGCAAGGGGGAGGAAAATTCCCTGCCTCCCTCCCCGATTTCTGCTGTCCTTTCCGTCAGGCTGGGCCAACGGCTCCCAGAGAAGCGGGGCACAGAGAAAACCTGGCTCCCCCCTCCCCATCAAGATCCAGAGCAGGGGTGGGCAGGGGGGTCCTTACCACTGTACGAAGCCCAGTGCATCGGTGAGTAGCCGCTGTAGTCCACCACGGAGTCCAGGGGGTCAGTAGAGAGGGCTGCCTGCAGCAGGGTCCGCAGGATTTCTAAGTGCCCGCACGCCGACGCAAAGTGGATCGGGGTCCGGCCTTTGAAATCCCGACACAGAACGAAGGCATCGTGGTCCAGCAGAGCAGCCAGGCAGTCCTCGCAGCCCGTCACGGCCTGTGGAAGAGGAGCAGGAGGTCAGATCTCACCCTGCGGTCACTGTGCCCTTCTTCCACAGCTCCCTTCTCCAACCCTGCATCTCAGGAAGGGAAAACGGGCTCTTTCACCGAGGACTCTGGCAACAAAAGGAACCAACTGCTGGTTCTCAGGACAGGGAGCGGAAGCTGCAGGGCTCCAGTCACGCCCCAGTCCCAGGGACGCGCTCACCCACCCGGCACAGGGGTCCAGGCCCGCCCCTGGGCGCGGGGGCCCCCTCACCCCTCGGTGCAGCGCGGTCCGTCCCCTCTTGTCCGCTGCATCGGCCGTGGATCCCTTCTCCAGCAAGAGGTGGACACAGTCAACGTGGCCATTCATGATCGCCAGCATCAGTGGGGTTCTGCCGGGGGGGGGGGGCAGAGGGCAGGCATGGAAACCAGCTGCCTTCAAGCATCACCGTCTCCCCCCCGTCCCAGCCACCCTGACCCAGCGCCAAACAGATCCCAGGAGAAACATCCAGACAAACTCACTGGCCGTGGATGTCCATGACGTCGGTGATGTCTGCCCGCTCCCCGCTGTCTATCAGGAGGTGCAGGGAATCCGTGTTCCCGTTGGCAGCTGGAGACAACGCACAAGGAAAGGGGGAGTCACACGCACACCCCGATGGGTCCCCCCCACCTTCCTGCCACTGCCACAATCCCACGGAAGGGGATCATGCCCGGCAGCTAGGCACACGTGGCTCAGTAAATTCATGATGTGGTTGCCAGGTTATCGGATTAATTCGAACAGTTTGGGTTGGAAGGGACCTTAAAGATCATCCATTCCCCCCCCACCATGGGCAGGGACACCCTCCACTAGGCCAGGGTGCTCCAAGCTTCATCCAGCCTGACCTTGGACACCCCCAGGGATGGGGCACCCACAGCTTCTCTGGGAACCTGTCCCAGTGCCCCCCACCCTCTCCAGGAAGAATTCCTTCCTGATGGCCCATCTCAATCTCCCTCTTCCCAGTTAAACCCGTTACCCCTTGTCCTGTCACTCCCTGACCTTGGGAAAAGCTGCCCCAGCTTCCTTGTACCCCCCCAGGCACTGGAAGGGGCTCTGAGGTCTCCCCAGAGCTTCCCTTCTCCAGGCTGAACCCCCCAACCCCCCCAGCCTGGCCCCATGGCAGAGGGGCTCCAGCCCTCAGAGCATCCCCGTGGCCTCCTCTGGCCTCTCTCCAACAGCTCCGTGTCCTCCTGCTGTTGGGGGCCCAGAGCTGGAGGCAGAACTGCAGGGGGGGTCTCCCCAGAGCGCAGCAGAGGGGGCAGAATCCACTCCCTCGCCCCCCTGGCCACGCTGCTCTGGATCCAGCCTGGGATCTGGTTGGTTTTCCAGGCTCCAGCGCACACGGCCGGCTCGTGGCCAGCTCCTCGCCCCCAGCACCCCAAATCCTTCTCAGGGCTGTTCCTGATCCATTCCCAGCCTGTCCCTGTGCTGGGATCGCCCCGACCCCCGTGCAGGACCCTGCACTGAAGACACGTGTGTGCGGAAGCTGTCCATGTCTTCTCTCCTACCCACTGCTGAGCCACTTGGACCCTCAGCTTCTGCTGGCCCATCACAGCAGGCCCCATCCTGCCCCCGAGCATCATCCAAAACCTCAGCCCCTTCCCTCTCCCCGAACCGCAGCCAGGTGAACAGGCCCTCTGGGCAGCGGCGGTACCGAGGGGCTGGAAGGGCTCTGGACACGCTCCCTCGCCACCCCCAGCCCCGTCCACCCTCCGTCACCTGCAGCATGGAGAGGGGTCCACTTCCTCTTCCTCTCCTTCACCAGAGCGGACGCGCCGTGGCTGGTGAGCACTTCCACGCACTCCGTGGAGCCTCTCTCCGTGGCGAGGTACAGTGCCGTCCGTCCCTTGTGGTCCCGCACGTCGAGGTTCACGAGGGTTTCGGCAAGTGTCTTTAGGGCTTCACAGTGACCATTATAGGCCTGAGGACAAAGCAGACCCCCATAAAGCAGTGCCTGGAGGGGCTGCACCCAGAAGACCCCCCCGGCACCGGGACAATTCCTGCCCCCTGGGTCCCTCCCGCCAGGTGGGCTCCTGCCCGGCAATCGCCTCTCGTTCGCAGGGTCCCACACAATGCCCACTCCCACCCCTGCCCTCAGGGAGGTGACTCCAAACAGCAGCGACCAGGAAGCCCTGGGAAGAGCAGGGAAGTGAACATACACATCAAAGGGACTTTGACCGAGGGCGCCCAGCACCGACACAGCCCGCGCCGCATGGGAACGGGCAGCTCTCCAGGACTCGGCGTGAGCCCCGCGCGGAGCCAACTGCCCTCCGCAACCCCGGGATCGGGCCAGCCGTACTCACAGCTAAGTGCAAAGGGCTGACTGGAATGGTGCTTTCCACATCCTCCAGGCAGTTAAAAGACATTTCCAGGAGCTGCAACAGCAACGAGGTAAAACCGTAACTGACCCCGGACTCACGGGGGCTTTGATGGACGCCCTGTCCGACAGCGGGATGCTGAGGGGGAGAGAAACTGCTCATCTGCCTCACAACGAGCTGAATTTCAGGATGGAACCTTCCTGTGGGCCCTGCCTAGGCAGTAGCATCAAGCCCCCGTCATCCCGAAGCCTCCCTGCTACTTGTACAACCCCCTGCCCCCCGGCAGCCGCAAGCTCGCCCTGGAACACAGCCGGCACACGGCGTTTCCACACGGCAAGAGCTCTTCCTCGGCACAGGCCTCCAGGCTTCCTCTCACAAGCCCAGCGTTGCTCTACTGCCAGGGGCTGAAGCGCGACATCCACACGTCGCCCTGCGCCGGGTAACAAAGCTCCTTTCCCTCAGGCCCACGGCTTCCCTCCGCCGTATTCCCGGCACAACGGCTCCCCACGCTTTTCGCTCCAACCCATCTCCCTTCCTCCTGGACAAACCCCGGTGCCGACCCTCCCACCACACCCAGGCACGATCCTTCGGGAGGGATTCCCGCTCCGCCGGGGGCTCCTCACCAGTTCGAGGTTCTGCCTGTTGCCGTACGCAGCTGCATAGTGGACAGCGGTATATCCCTGCTTGTCCCGGAGGGATGGGTCAGCACCATTATCCAGCAGGAACTCTAAACAGCTGCGAGCGGCGGGAGAAAGGGGAGGTGAGGGGATGGGGGGTAGATGGGGGGAGAAGGGGGGAGAAGGGGGTAGATGGGGGGAGAAGGGGGGAGATGGGGGGAGAAGGGGGGGAGATGGGGGGAGAAGGGGGGGAGAAGGGGGGGAGAAGGGGGGGAGATGGGGGGAGAAGGGGGGGAGAAGGGGGGGAGACGAGGGGGAGACGAGGGGGAGACGAGGGGGAGACGAGGGGGAGACGAGGGGGAGACGAGGGGGAGATGGAGGGGGAGATGGAGGGGGAGATGGAGGGGGAGATGGAGGGGAGAAGGGGGGGGAGATGGGCGAGGCTGAGCTTCGCAGGGAACCCCCCCGGTTCCTCTCAGAGCAGACGCTGTACTGGTCCCCTCAAGACACGGAGCGCACACAAAGCCCACGGGAGGCGGGAACCGGGGAGCAACAGCCAGGTTTGCCCCGGGAAGGACGTGAAGACGGTTCCCTCCCAGGCCTCGCCGCTCAGCGGAAGCAAGGTTATCCCTAGCGGCCGCGTGCAGGGGGTCCGGGGAAGGGGTCAACAACAAGCTGCGGGATGGGGCAGCGGCAGCGACTCACAAGAACGCCTCCTTCAGCCTGGACTCCTTCAGGGGCTCCTCATCAGTGTCATGGCTGTTTCCTGAATGAGTCTCTGCTCTGAAAGGTCAGAGACCCGCGTCAGCTTGCGGGTTACCCCCTCCTCAGCCTGCTCCCCCCTCTTCCCAAACTGCAGGCAGGCGGCCAGGGAAGAGCCGAGCACCCCCGCCCAGCGGCGCGCCATCGTCTCCGGCCCCAGCGGCGAGGAACGTGCGTCCCCGGAGACGCTCACCTCCTGTACGTGTCCGAAGCAGCAGCATAGTGTAAGGGGGTGCAGCCTTTACAGTCGGCCTCGTTAATACTGGCTCCTGCCGTGACCAGTGTCACCGTACACTGGTAACTGCCGTTGGCAGCTGCGTAGTGCAGGGGAGTCCTGGGAAAGGGGAAAGGGGAAGGCGGTTTAGCAGCGCTGCCCCATCACGCAGGCCTGGCAGCGAGGCAGGACCCAGGGAGCTGCACCCGGGTCTGGGTCCGCGGCTCTTCCTGAAAAGACCGGACCCCTCGGGGTGAAGGAAGCAGCTTTAGACACCAAACGTAGCAAAAGTTTTAGGAGTATCCCAACCCAAACCCCGGCTTGGCACGCTCCAGCCGTTCTAGGGCCGGAGGAATCGCCCCTGCTCCCTCGAAGGCCCCGCGGCGCACTCACCTCCCGAATTTATCTCTCCTCCTCAAGTCAGCACCGCTGCTCAACAGCAAATTAAGACATTCAACGTTCCTAGGGGAAGCGGGGAGAGGAGTCAGACGCGGATCAGAAGGGACCACAGCGGGAGCGCAAACTCCCAGCCGGAGCTACGCCTCCCACCCGCGCAGCCGAAGCTCAGCCCGCGTCTCCGGGCGGCGGTAGAGCCGCAGCCGTGGCTGGATGCTGCCTACACAAAGCTCTTCCCTGTTCTCCCGTGAAACAACCCTCCGCGCTTCCCGCCTGCCGGCGCTGTCCTGCTCCGCGTGGAGCTCTCAAACAAGCAGGTAATTACGGAGAGGGATCAGCCACGGCACCGGCACAGCTGGATTTTGTGCTAAAGATCCAGGATTTTTGGCTCGGGAATCGGCACGGACGTGACGGAAACCGGGTCCTCGAGGGGACTCCGCACGCGTCGCGCCGCGTGAAACCGAACTCCCTGGCAAACGGCACGAGGCGTTTACGCCGCCAGAGAAATCCCGGCTGCTTTTCAGGGATCGGCCCTTTCCAAAGGCCCAGCCAAGGAGGCACTTTAACCAAGGGCAAACGCGGAGGGGATGAGGCAGAGCAGGGCCAAAAGGTTTCCCATTCCCATTCCTGCTCTAAACACCGCTCTCCGCGCTCTCCCAGAGCCGGGAATGGGATCCAGGTGCCGTGACCAAACCCCTGCCCTGGGCTGCCCACGCTGTAAGCTCACGGGCGGAGAGGAGGGCGATGCTCCGGGCCGGGGGCAGGCAGCGAGCTCCCCGCGCACAGCTCACCCTCCAGAAGCAGCAGCGTGGAGGCAAGTCCTCCCGAGGTTGTCAGGCGTGTTGATATCGAAGCCTGCGGACAGCACGTGCTCATTGCTCAGCGAGGAGACGATACTGTACAACTGACCTGGGCGGCAGGAGGGGCAGGGAGTCAGGGGGATGCTCGAGGGACCCCCCCCGCTGCACGAGGGGCCGCCGAGCCACTCACCTGAGGAAAGTAGCTTACGACAACAGTCTGAAAATCCAAAGAGAACAGCTAAGTGCAGAGGGAACATGTCGTGGATCCCACGCCTGCGGGGAGACGAGAAGGGAGTCGGGACGGATCGTTTCTGCATCCTCCAGCCCGGGAAAGGGAGGAGGAATCCTGCCTTACCTTGCAGTGTCAGCACCATTCGTCATCAAAGTACTAATTAGCAGCTCGTGGCCGTATCTAGCAGCAACGTGGAGGGGGGTATTGCCGTATTTGTCAGCGCAGTCAATCTCACTGCCTAGAAAGGGAAAGCCAAGTGCTTCACCTGGGAGTCTGTGTGTTCCAGTCCCGACGGCCACGTCCCCATCCCAGGGACACAGCTAATAACTCCGTTCAGCATCGTGCAGAACCGGAAACTGCTCCTTGAGCTGGGAGCCCACTTGCATCCTGCATCCCCGGCGCATCAGCTCTCCCCTCCCTGCCCCAGGAGGGAAAGTGTCCAGCCGTGGAGGCGTCTGACTGAATCCCTGGCATGTCTGCCAAGCCTGCAGCCCTCGAATACTGACTTTCAGGCTGAACGTGGCAGTTTCTTTGGCCACAGCAGCTCTGACCTGGCTGGAATTTCAGTCCCCTGGTCTGCACTTCGCTGCCCTTGAGGGCAAACGTGCTCCTGCCACCCTAGAGCAGCGCAAGGCCGCTGGCAACAGCCTCAAGAGCACAGACGGAATCGGAGGGATAACCGTGGAGCTCTCAACCCCGCCAAGCAAACAGGGAGGTGCTTGCCGAGATGCACATGGCCGGGTGAAGGCGGAGGAAGAAGCCACTCACCGTTCTGAATGAGGATCTGCGAGCGCGTGAACCGTCCGTGAATGGCAGCCATGTGCAAAGGGCTCTTCCCTTCCTTACTCTGCAAGAGAGCAGAAGCCACATCGCATCAGGCGTCCCACCGCTCGCCTTGAGCCCTCCCAGGGCGGGCAGCAGGTCTCCGCTTGCCCCCATCCCCAAGCTCAAGCCCTCAAAGGCCAGACCTGAAAGTTGACATCGGCCCCGTTGTTCACGAGGAGCTCCAGGCACAGGGCCCCGTTGGTGGAGACGGCGGCGAAGTGCAGAGGGGTGAAGCCCTTCTCGTTAGGCTGATTGACGTTGGCGCCATAATTGACCAGCTCGTTGGCCACGGCGTCTTGGCCCATGTAACAGGCAATGTGAAGTGCAGTGTTACCGAAGGAATTTGGTTCGTCGATCTGTGGGAGCGACAAACCCCAGATTTGGGGATTCAGGACGTTAGGAAAAATGCAGCTGGGAACAAGCCAAGGCTCCCGCCACCACCCAGCGCTCTTCTCCTGCTCCCGACTCCGGACTGGCCTGCCCCCCAGCCCACCCTGCGGGGGTCTTACCTCGACTCCCAGCCTCAGGAGGTGACGCACGACGTCGATCTGGCCGCTGGCTGCCGCCGTGTGCAGCAGCGTGTAGCCCTTCTTGTCCTTACACATCACATCAGCTCCCCGGGCCACCAGCAGCTTCAGAACTTCCAAGTGCCCTGTTCGGGAGACAACGGTAAGAGCCAGGCGAACCCTGGATGCAGAACCTCTGGGGAGCCCCACCATCCCAAAAATAAGGAATGTGGGGGTGTCCGTGGGGAAAACCCACCGAGGAAAGCTGCCCAGTGGATGGGCTGACGGTCCTTCTTGTCGCAAGTGCTCAGGCTGGCCCCTTTGTTCAACAGCAGGTTCACCATCTAGGAGGGGAGAAGCGGTGAGCCAGGCAGCGCTGCCGCTCCTCGTGGCTTCTACAGGCAAAGCCCAGACCCAGGAAAGGGGGAGACACCCCCCTCGAGACGCCCAAACCCTCCCTGCCCACCTCGAGGTGGCCACTGTGCACGGCGTGGTGCAGCGCCGTGCGGCCCGTGCGGTCGGCGACGTTGACGGTGCTGAGCAGGGGGATGATGGCCTCCACGCACTTGGTGGCCCGGTTGGCAGCGGCGACGTGCAGAGGCGTTTGCCAATACTTGTCGCGGGCGTTGACGTCTGCCGAGTGCTTCAGGAGGAGGTGAAGTGCCTTCTGGCAGGAGCAGAGGAAAGCAGAGCTCTAACCCGACCTGCCGGAGCCCGCGGATGCCCTCCAGGCCTCACCCGCGTTGCTCCAGCTCCCCCCAGGCTGGAGTTTGGGGCGCAGGACCCGTGAAACGCAGTTGCACGGGGGTACCGGGAGCACCGGCACGGGAGAAACACCTCCCAGCCACGAGATTTAACGGTAAGCGAGCGTTCATCCGTGACTCACGAGGTGCGAAGCGCCCGGGGGGATGACAAATGTGACCCACTGACCTATATTTCATAATTATCCCCCCCACCTCAAGCCTTTGGCTGGCTGTTTGCTCCAACCCCACGTTTTCCTTGCTACGGTTTACAGGCTGCCCGCTTCCACCCAGCGTCGGGGCAGCGTTCCCAGCCCCACGGCTCGCTGCTCCGCGCTCTTCTCCCAGGGCTGGCCCATAGCCCTCCCAGGGCTGGCCCATACCCCTCCCAGGGCTGGCCCATAGCCCTCCTGGCCGGGAGAAGCACGTGAAAAGGCCAGGCTGCAATCCCAGAGGGCAGGGAAGGGTGTGAAGAACACAGGGATTTCGGGAAGGCTCCTCTCGGGAGCTGGGCACGCAGGGCACTGCCGGAGCGCCGTGCCAAGCAACCCAGGGAAGAAGGGAAACGACTCTCCGGAGGCAGGTCTGAGCGGGGAGCGCTCAAATTCCAAGAGAAGCAGCACTTCAGACCTGACAGCAAAGCACTCCCGGCTCGCTGAGCTCCCGGATTTTAGCGACCCACGGGAACCGTCCACGCACGTTCACGGCAAACGCCTTCGGAAGAGCTTGACGCTAAAAGCGTTTCTGCTGCCCAGGCGACGCGTGGGAGCTTGTCCCGCACGTCGGAGTCAGGGCTTTGGATCCCCCGGCTCCAACCGACACCACCACCGAGTTTCTTACTCCCCAGCAACTCGGAACTGGGCAAAGTTAAGGCCGCAAAAGCTAAACATCGGGAAATCATTCCAACCGGATCCGTTGGAATCAGCTCCCGAGAGAACCAGTAAAAGCCCCATCACACCCCAAAGAAACGTAAAGCTGGGTTAGAAAAGCCCTGGGGAAGAGGGGAAAGGCTGGGGGGAGGGCGCTGGGGGGTAAACCCGCGTGTCAGCTCCTGCGGGATGGAGGGAAGGGAGCCAAGGAAGCGGTTTTTTCCAGGCTCTGAATTCTGCTTTCGTCCCTGCTCCGCTCTGGTGAGACCCCCCCCATCTCAGCCCACACCAGGCAAGGTGGAAAGGACGAGAGGCTCGGTCCCCTCCTCCCCCTCACAAGGGGCAGGCAGAGCCGGAGGGAACTTACCTCGTTACGAGAAGCCGCGGCGCGGTGTAACGGGGTGAGCCAAACGGTGTCCTTCGCGTTAACATTAGCACCTGAGGGAGAGCGAAGGGAGGGTCAGGGAGCAGATACGGGACGGGATGTCCCTGCTCCAGCTGCCTTCTGTGCCCATTCTGCTGCGAGAGGGGACCCTGTGCTGAGTGTTACGCGAGGAGAGAACCACAGACTGGTTTGGGTGGGAGGGACCTTAGAGCCCACCCAGTGCCACCCCCTGCCATGGGCAGGGACACCCTCCACCAGCCCAGGGTGCTCCCAGCCTCATCCAGCCTGGCCTTGGGCACTCCCAGGGATGGGGCAGCCACAGCTTCTCTGGGAACCTGTCCCAGTGCCCCCCACCCTCTGCGGGAAGAATTCCTTCCTAATGGCCCATCTCAATCTCCCTCTTTCCACTTAAACCCGTCACCCCTTGTCCTGTCACTCCCTGACCTTGGGAAAAGCCCCCCCAGCTTTCTTGTAGCACCCCCGGCACTGGAAGGGGCTCTAAGGTCTCCCCAGAGCTTCCCTTCTCCAGCCTGTCCGCCCCAACTCCCCCAGCCTGGCCCCATCGCAGAGGGGCTCCAGCCCTCAGAGCATCCCGTGGCCTCCTCCGGCGTCTCTCCAACAGCTCCGTGTCCTCCTGCTGTTGGGGGCCCAGAGCTGGAGGCAGAACTGCAGGGGGGGTCTCCCCAGAGCAGGGCAGAGGGGCAGAATCCCCTCCCTCATCCCCCTGGCCACGCTGCTCGGGATCCAGCCCGGGATACAGGTGGTGTTCCAGGCTGCAGTGCACACGGCCGGCTCATGGCCAGCTCCTCGCCCCCAGCACCCCAAATCCTTCTCCTCAGGACTGTTCCCGATCCATTCGCCCAGCCTGGCCTCGTGCTTGGCAGACTGAAGAGATTACACCTCCCGGAGTGCCAGCTTCCCCAGCGAGCCAAGACAACCCCCCAGCAAAGACCCAGCAAGCAGTTCTGCTCGGTGACTGAAAACACGGCCGCTTGAGGCAAAGAAACAGCATTTCACGTTGTAAGTTGTGGTTGCTGCGAGCTGCATCTCCGTACCAGGAGGGGAAGGTGACAGCTGACTGCCATCCCAGCTCCAGACCACTTCAGCCCCACGACCCCCCAGGTGCCTGCCCTTCTCTGCTGCCGAGAACCCAGCGCACTCATGCAAAACTCAAAACGGGGCGCGTGAGGGCATCCCACGCTCTGCAGACGGCGCTGAACATCCCCAATCCTGTTCCACAAGCCCTCAGCAAAGGATTTCCCCAAGTCTCTCCTTGTCAGGGTCACGTAGGCTCACGCCAGCCTCGGGGTTCGCCCACACCTCAACCCCCCTCGAGGTGCTGTGCTGGTGAGCGGCCGACGAGGAGCCTCCCCGTCTGCTCCGCACGGGCCCAGGATCCGAGCCCAGCGCTGAGAGACTCCGGAGGGAAACGAGGGGCGGCTTTACAGCCATAACAAGCCAGAAATGAGCTAAAATCCCATTTTTTACCTGACCCCACTCCACGAGCAAGTGAAACTCTGCTCCCCTGAGCAACATCTCCGAGGTGTCCATCCCCACCGCACCTTCCTCCAGCACCTCCTGCTCGCACCCTGCGCACATCCCCCCCTCCTGGCTCGGTTTCCAGCTCTATTTCAGTTCCAAGACACTTCTCCGTCTGAACAAACCTCTTAGGATTACGGCAACGTTGCCTAATCTTCCCCTGGCTGCAACCCCAACAGCTTAAGCGTGAGCACACGGTTGCTTGGAGGGTGACCAAAAACTATTGCTCTGCACCCCTACGGCCAGAAGAAAGATGCCCCGAAGGCAGTGCCGGCACTGGAGCCGAGAGCCCGGAGCCTTGGCCCTTACCTGACAGTATGAGGAGCTCGAGGATTGCAACATCTCCGACGTAGGCAGCAGCATGCAGCGGCGTTCGTCTTTCTTGGTCCTGAGCGGTGACGGAAGGAACAAAAACCGGCGGTGAGTTCGGAGGAGATCCCTCCTCCGCTCCAGTCTGCCCCAGCGACGCGGGACAGGGGGAAAACCGCTTGAACCCGGCACCCTGCCGCAGGGCGAGGGGGTGCACAGCCCTCCCGGAGCTCTGTGGGTGCTGGGCCATAACCGCAGCACGAGGTGGGGAGGCTGCAAGAGCCTCGGCCACTCGTTTTGTCCCCCCCGCCGACTCCCCAGAGACCAACCTGACCGGGTTCTGGTGCTACTGGACTTAACGAACGGCCCCAAAACACTCTGCGGCCCGAGGTGAGCGCCTGGCCGCGCTCTGGCAGCGCACGGCCTGTCCTGCTCCACAACACCTTTATCCTCCTGGCCAAAAACACCCCGCTTGGAACCACGGGCGGCTCCGAAACCAGACCCAGACCTGCCGGCTGCTCGGGCCAGGAAAAGGTGCAGGAGCCCCTCGTTGATCTCGGATTGGATCAGCCGATGGAAAAACACCTTTCACCTCCGCCTACGGGCGCCTGGTTCGGGCTTTCCTCGGGGAACACGCCGCGTACCGAAGCCAGGAGGCAACCAAGCAGAGAGCCAGAAGAGCACAACTCGCTTGAAGCCTCAGATTTTGCGTTTGGGGGTGGAAAAAACCAACCTAATTGCTTTTCATGAGGTTAAAAACGGTTTGGAAAACGGTGCTGGTTTCATTTTGGGGTTTTGTTGGTAACAACTTGTGCTGGCACAACCAGGCAGGAGGATGCGAAAGTGAAACCCAGCTGGGCAGGTCAGCGAACAAGAACAACGTTTCTAAAGCCGCTCACAAAAAGGAAACGAAGTGTTACCAATTGCGGGTTTATTCCTCCGGCAGCTGCGCCAGAGCTCGGCAAAACAACCCCAAGAGAGGACCGAGAGCTGTCGGGTTCCCAGCTCACGGATAAAAAAATCCCCACGCTGCGAACAAGCTACGAGAGGATGGAATAGAGCGCTGCCGGCGCGGGGCCACCCTCACCTTCCCGGGATGCCAGCCAGCGTCCACGGCGCCCGCCCTTGACCTCGGGGTTTAACACCTCTAAGATCGGGGTGTGCACCAGCCCCGGCTCCGCAGGCCGGGTCGGGCGAACGCCCTGACCCAGCACAAACGGGAGCGTGCCAAACAAGCCGGCAGCTGCCCGCAGCGCAGCTGGGAGCGGCACGGGGCACCGGTTAACGCCACAGCTGGGAGACGGTGAACCAGAACCCTCACCTACGGCTCCCAGCCCAGCTTTTTGGGCTGGGAGCACAGGAACTGCTGACCCGGCTCCAGTCCAACTGTGCCACACCATGCCAGGCGGAGCCGGGCCGGCCAACTCGTCGGCCTGCGTCGCAGCAGGCCGCCTTTCCCATCTGCGCTTCTGCTGCCGGTGCGTGAGCGGGAAGCTCGTAAACCAGATCAGGGGAAGGCACGGGGACAGGTCAGATGGGAAAGCTCACGGGCAGGTTTCTACCCCCTTCCCTCGCCGGAGCCTGGTCTCCACGCTCGGCGCCACCCGACTGGGGCAGCCAGCCTGGCCGCTCACGGGATCCAAAGGGATGTGTCCAAACAGGGGTTGCCTCTCCCGCTCTGGAACAAGCACCAAACCCACCCTCTGCCATCAGGCTTTAGATGTGCATGGTGAAAACCCCTCCTAAACACTTGTGAGGTGAACTCAGCTTTGCCGAGCAGCTCAAATCCTGCCTCCCCGCCCCGGGAACAACCTCATCCTGGAAGCAGCCCCGCTGTGTTCACACCGATTTTGGGTCACCATCCCAACGGAGGAAAAGGTAAACTGGCAAAGCTAAGCTGAGCCTCCGTGCTAAGTCCTCCCACACACCCCACAGCCTCCCAGCGACGGGCTCCCGCGGTCTCCTGGGGAGGGGCAGGAGTCCCGGGTCTTCCCCGTGTACCCATTTTACAGCTGGCAAGATCGAGGCACCGGGACAAAGCTGCTGAGCAAACTGCAGCCGGGCCAGGAGCAGAAATCTTTGTTTCCAAACCCCAGCTCTGACCGCCCTCGCCAAAAAAAGCCCCCACACCTGAGCCTGGGGTGCAGCACCGCAGAGCGGGGAAGGAAACGGGGGGCGCTGGGTGAGGGAGGGGGAGCGGGCACAGCCGGGCAGCACTCACCAGTACATTAATGTTCTCCTTCTGGTTCAACAACGACCGCACCTCCTCTACATCGCGGTTGAAGATGGCTTGGACCAGAGGAGGCTACAAAGGCAAAGAGAAGCACATCGTGAAGGTGGCGTCGTGCGGAGGACGCGAGAGGGAGGAGAACCGGCTGCGGCGCGTCAGAGCCTTTACACCAGCCTGATCCAGCCTGGGCCCCACTCTGCGAAGGCCCCTGCCAGAGCTGGGCCCAACCGCAGCGCCTGGCAGCTTCCTCGTGTCCGTGGCTCAGCCAGCACCAGGGACCAAGTCTGAAGCCAGCAAAGGCACTTTTCACGGTTGCTTGTGGGTGAACAGAGCAAGACATCACTGGAAAAGCCTCCCCGCTTCCCAAATCCAAGGAGCAGTGCTCATCACAGCCCCACCAGCGTGCCGGCGGCAGGGCTTAGCTCTCCGCGCACAGCACCTGACCTCGGGAAGGCAGGACCAGCTCCTGCCATCCACGGCTTCAGCCACAGCCGGAAAATCCTCCCCCTGAGCTGGCTGAAGCCTCCCGGGATGAGACGGACCTTCGCAGACAGTGAATCAGGTTTCCCAGGGCACAACCAGGTGATGCCTCACCCTCTCCTGCAGAAGGCTGGGTACTTACTATCTTCTGAGGAACATCTATGACGCTGCGCTGGCTCCGATGGCACAAGGAGCCTGGCAAAGCCCAGCCCAGCAAAGTCCAGCCTGGCAAAGTCCAGCCCGGCAACGCTCAGCCCCGCAACGCCCAGCCTTGCAAAGTCGGAGCCTGGCAAAGCCCGAGCCTGGCAAAGTAAGTCCGAGCCTGGCAAAGTCCAGCCTGGCAAAGCCCATGCCCCGCAACGCCCAGCTCCGCAAAGCCGGAGCCTGGCAAAGCCTGAGCCTGGCAAAGTAAGTCCGAGCCTGGCAAAGCCCGAGCCTGGCAAAGCCCAGCCTCGCAAAGCCCGAGCCCGGCAACGCCCAGCCTTGCAAAGCCGGAGCCTGGCAAAGCCCGAGCCTGGCAAAGCCCGAGCCTGGCAAAGCCCAGCCTGGCAAAGCCCGAGCCCGGCAACGCCCAGCCTTGCAAAGTCGGAGCCTGGCAAACTAAGTCCGAGCCTGGCAAACTAAGTCCGAGCCTGGCAAAGCCCGAGCCTGGCAAAGTCCCAGCCTGGCAAAGCCCGAGCCTGGCAAAGCCCAGCCTCGCAAAGCCCGAGCCCGGCAACGCCCAAGCCCGGCAACGCCCAGCCTTGCAAAGCCAGAGCCTGGCAAAGTAAGTCCGAGCCTGGCAAAGCCCAGCCTGGCAAAGCCCGAGCCTGGCAAAGCCCAGCCCCGCAAAGCCCATGCCCTACAAAGCCCAGCCCCGCAAAGCCCAGCCCGTTTCCTGCTGCCCACGTCCCAAAGAAGTCACCTAGCAGACCTCGGTACAACCCGGGAGCAGGCCCACGGAGCCAGCCGGTGCCGCGAGCTGCAGAACCAACCGCCCGAGCTGCTGAGCCGTTGGTGCGGCGGGTCAGGTGCCACCCAACCTCCGGGCATCGCCCCACCGGCGCCCCGTTTCTTGTTTCACAGGCCCGAAACCACCATTTCCAGGTGGCAGGTTCTTCGGGGCAGAGCCCGCCGCGCTCTAAGTCCACTCAGCACTTGGTACCCGACGGTTCCCTGTTCCGGCACCCGAAGCTCTGCTGCTTCCCGCACGGCAAACCCAGGGCGCCGCGACCCCGAGCGAGCCGCAGCAGCCCGGGCGCAGCCCCTCCAGCTCTGCCCACGCGCTTAGGCTGGGTCTAACGGTTAAAACCGGCCGGCCCCGCTTATCTTGACCTCTCGGGAGGAACAACAGAGCTTCGTTTTGAAGGCAACCCCTCCTCGCCCCGACCGCCCCGACCCAACCTCACCCCGCCATCGAAGTCAAAAGCAGCTAAACACGGGGAACACATCCCGGGTCAGAGGGAACGCGTGAGTCATCCCCCTGGAATGCAGCAGACTCAGCATCCCTCTCAGACATTTAAAAAAAAAAAAAAAAGGGGTTTTCTTTAAAAAAAAAAAAATAAAAAAGGGACTCGCAGACGATAATCACGCCCCGAGCAGCCTTCGGCGGCGCGCGGTTTGCGGCAGCGCTGGGGCTGACACACCCACCCACCGTTCACAGGCAAAGCTCAATGTTTTGGTTACCCCCCCCAAAAAAAGAAAGTTCTATTTACATCACAGATCGACCCTTCGTCCTCACACCCCCCTCCCACGCGCGGCACCCCCCTCCCACGCGCGGCACCCCCCCCCCCCGCCAGGCTCAAACGCTTGCCGTCTTGACCATTCCAAGGAGCAAGACGGAAATATTTGGGTTTGAGGGGCTGGCAGCCCCCCCCCGGGGGCCTCCCAAATCGAGGTGGATAAAGGCGGTTTCTGGAAAAGGCGAGGGGAAGAGCGGGTGTCCAAGCCAAGGCGACGCCGGGGGGGTGGTTCCTGCTCTGGTGATGGGCTACAGAAGCAGGGCCACCAGCGGCAGCGTCTGGGCCACGGGATGTGCTCCCGGCCGGGGGAAGGGGCTGCTCAGGGATTGGGGGTCCCAGGCAAGCCCCTGCCACGGGCAGGTGGAGAGCCAGGTAAAGGCCATGTGCTGGCAGCACCGGGGTGGGGTCTGCCTTGAAATCCGGAGTGGGAGACAGCCAGCACCCCAGGAGCATCCCCAAAACCAGACTGGAGACACCCTACCCCCTGGGAGCATCCCCAAAATCAGACTAGGGACACTCTACACCCCGGGAGCGTCCTCAAACCCCGACAGGGGCACCGTGCTACCTGGGAGCATCCCCAAAACCCAGCAGGGGCACCCTGCACCCCGGGAGCATCCCCAAAACCAGACTGGAGACACCCTACCCCCTGGGAGCATCCCCAAAATCAGACTAGGGATACTCTTCACCCTGGGAGCATCCCCAAAGCCTGACGGGGACACCCTGCACCCCAGGAGCGTCCCCAAAGCCCAGCAGGGGCACCCTGCACCCCAGGAGCATCCCCAAAACCAGTCTGGAGACACCCTACCCCCTGGGAGCATCCCCAAAATCAGACTAGGGACACCCTGCACCCCGGGAGCATCCCCAAAGCCTGACGGGGACACCCTGCACCCCAGGAGTGTCCCCAAAGCCCAGACTGGGGTCACCCTGCACCCCGGGAGAGTCCCCAAGACCCAGCGGGGACACCCTGCACCCCAGAGGCATCCCCAAAACCCAGTAGGGACATCCTACACCCCAGAGGTGCCCCCAAAGCCAGACTGGGGTCACCCTGCATTCCAGGGGTGTCCCCAAAACCCAACAGGGATTCCCTCCACTCCGGGAGTGGCCCCAAAGCCTTATGGGGACACCCTGCACCACCCAGAGTGTTCCCAAAACCGGATTGGGGTCACCCTGCACTCCAGGAGTGGCCCCAAAACCCTATGGGGACACCCTGCACCCCAGAGGCACCCCCAAAGCCAGACTGGGGTCACCCTGCACCCTGGGAGCATCCCCAAAACCCGGGGTGGGGTCACCCTGCACCCCAGGGGGGTCCCCAAAACCCGGGGGGGGGCACGATGGCCGCGGCAGCGGGAAGCGCAGCGACCCCGGGTCGGGCTGGGGTCGGGGGTCCCAGCCCCGCCGAGGCAGGGGGTCCCGGGTTCCCCCTCGGGGATCCGCGATCCCTGGGGCAGGGCGGTCCTCCCCACCTCGCACCGGAGGGTTCCGTCCCCGGGGTCCCGCGCTGGGCCCGGCTGCCCGAGCCCCGGGTCCCGACGGCCGCGGGCGGGGCGGAGCGGAGCGCGGCGAGCGCCGGGCCGGGGCTGCGGCGGGGCGGCGCGGGAGGCCCGGCGGGCCCGAGCGGCAGGTGGGAACGGGCCGGGAGGCCCCGCACGGCGACGGGACGGGGGCCGCGGCCTGGGGCCGCGGCCGGGCCAGGCCCGGTGGCGGGCGGGCGGCGCGCACTAGGCCGCGCATCCCCGGGCTGGCGTGGCGGCGCAGCCGGGAGCGGTGCGGAGGCGGCGGGGCGGGCGCGGCGGTAGTACCTGGTCCGTGATGCTGAGAATCCCCATCTCGGGGCCTCCCTCAGCGCTCAGCTCCCGGCATCGGGCTCCAGCCGCGGCGGCTCCGCTCGGGCGGCTGGCGGGGCGGGGAGCGCCTGGGCCCGCCCACCGCCCGGGGAGCGGCCGCCGCCGCCGCCGGGATGCAGCGCCGCCGCCGGCCGCCATCGCCGGGGCCCGTGGAGCGTGGGCGGGGGGGAAGGCCGGGCCGCCGGGACCCCCCCTCCCCGCGAGGTCTGCGGAAGGGCGGCCCCGGGTCCCTCGTTCTCAGGGAAGGCAGTCGGGCCCCCCCGCGGGAGCCCCCTCGCCTGGGCCCGGGGGATCCCCGGGTCCCCCAGTCTCCACCGGACGGCCTCGATCAGCCCCTTCCCAGTGCTGCTTCCCGCAGCCCAAATCCCGCCTGTGGCCCCCACGCCAGGCTGGGGGGAGGCCGGGGCGGCGGGCGAGCATCCCGTACCACCGGGGGAAGCCTGGTGGGTATCTGCCCTGCTCCGAGGGGACCGGCCGGCTGGAACTGCCCCCCCCCCCGGGCAGTTATAACTGGTACCGGGGCGTTGCCCTGCACCCCCTTCCCTCTGCCGTGCCCATGGCTGAGCCGTGCCAATGGCTGAGCCGTGCCACGGCTCCGGGCTCGCTGGGCAGCTTGGTGTGGGGAGCAGGACCTCGGCTGGGCCGGGGGCAGCTCTGCCTGCTCACTGTCCTGCTGCCTGCCCACCCAGCCGTGCTGCCTCATCCCAGTCCTGCCTGCATCTCAGCGCTGCCTCGTCCCAGTGCCGCCTCATCCCAGTGCTGCCTCATCCCAACGCTGCTTGCATCCTAGTGCTGCCTCATCCCAGTGCTGCCTCGTCCCAGTCCTGTCTCATCCCAGTCCTGCCTCGTCCCAGTCCTGCCTCGTCCCAGTCCTGTCTTGTCCCAACACTGCTTGCATCCTAGCGCTGCCTCATCCCAACGCTGCCTCGTCCCAGCGCTGCCTCGTCCCAACGCTGCCTCGTCCCAACGCTGCTTGCATCCTAGCGCTGCCTCATCCCAGCGCTGCCTCATCCCAACGCTGCTTGCATCCTAGCACTGCCTCATCCCAGCGCTGCGTCATCTCTACGCTGCCTCGTCCCAGTCCTGCCTCGTCCCGGCGCTGCCAGAATCCCAGTGCTGCCAGAATCCCAGTGCTGCCAGCATCCCAGTCCTGCCTCGTCCCAGTCCTGCCAGCATCCCAGTCCTGCCAGCATCCCAGTCCTGCCTCGTCCCAGCGCTGCCTGCATCCCAGAGCTGCCTGCATCTCAGCCCTGCCTCGTCCCAGCCCTGCCTGCATCTCAGCCCTGCCTCGTCCCAGCCCTGCCTGCATCTCAGCCCTGCCTCGTCCCAGCCCTGCCTGCATCCCAGCCCTACCTTGTCCCAGCGCTGCCTCCATCCCAGCGCTGCCTTGTCCCAGCGCTGCCTCGTCCCAGCCCTGCCTCCATCCCAGCCCTGCCTGCATCCCAGCCCTGCCTGCATCCCAGCCCTACCTCGTCCCAGCGCTGCCTCCATCCCAGCCCTGTCTGCATCCCAGTCCTGCCTCGTCCCAGCGCTGCCTCGTCCCAGCGCTGCCTCGTCCCAGCCCTGCCTCGTCCCAGCCCTGCCTCGTCCCAGCCCTGCCTCCATCCCAGCCCTGCCTGCATCCCAGCCCTGCCTCCATCCCAGCCCTGCCTCCATCCCAGCCCTGCCTCGTCCCCGCGCTGCCTCGTCCCCGCGCTGCCTCGTCCCAGCCCTGCCCTGTTGACGCCCACTCCCGCAGTAACACGCTTCCCGCTCGCTGGGCTGTTCACAGGCTCAGGCCGTCGCTTCACCCGCGCCCCAGCTGCTCCCTCCAGACGGTGACCGGTGACCGGGGCCACGCGTGGGCAGCGGCACCGGGGGGCGCGGGGGTGGCGCGGAGCTGCCCCGGCCCGGCTGAGCCGCCGTCAGAGCCGTGGGCGCTGGGGAGGGCACCGCCGGGGCTGTTTTTCTCGTGCGTTTGGCCCTGCCGTTAGCCAACGGGGAAACCAAGGTGAAACGGCGGAGCCCGGGAGCAGCTGCCGACATTCCTGCCCGGGAGAGGGGAGCCGCAGCACCGGGAGAGGCGGGCGGGCGGCCAGCGGGGCTGCGGGCGGGGGGTGCCCCACCGGGCCGGTCTGCCTGCCGGACCCCCCGGGCACCGCTGGGCCCGGCGTCTGAACCCAGCCTCTGGGCGGGAGGGACGCGGGGAGCCGCGGGCCCGGCCGGGAGAGACGCGGCGGTCCCGGTTGTGCCCCGGCGCGGCGGGACGCGGAGGAGCCCCTGGGCCGCGGTCCCGGCCGGGACTACATTTCCCATCGTCCCCCGCGCGGGAGGCGTTGTCTCGCCCCGCCCCCCGGGGCCGTGACGTCAGCGGAGCTCCATGGCGACCCGGTGACGTCGCGGGCGGGGTCAGAGGTCACGGCGGCGGCGCCGGTGCGAGGGCAGCGGAGCCGCGTCCCCGGCCCCGGTCATGGCGGCCCGGCGGCTCCGCGGCGCCCTCCAGCTCGGGGCGCGGCAGCGGCTGCGGGCGGCGGGGGCCCCGCCGGGCAGGTGAGCGCCCGCGTCCCCACCGGGGCGGCGGCACCGGGCAGGGCCGCGGCTCCCGGGGTGGGTGTCGGGGGCGGAGGGGCCGGGCCGGGGCGGGGCCGAAGCCCGAAACGCGGGGCTCGGCCGAAGCCCGGGGCGGGCAGTCGGTCACACGGGGACCGGGAGCACCGGCGAAGGCCGCGGGGCAGGGGCGGGGCGTCCGCCGGCACCGGGCGGGCCGCGGGTGACGATCGGGGCGGGGGGCGCCGGGCAGGCCTGGGGGGGAGACCCCCCACGGGGCGAGCGGCCGGTGGTGCCGACCCCGCTGCGATCTTGAGGGTTGCCCGGGCGGGACCTTTGGGGACACCGCGGGACCCCGGTGGGGGCGGGAAGGGGGGTCCCGAGGTCACGGGAGGGTCTGTGACCCCAGCGGCGACGCTGGCCCGGGGGTGGCCCCCGGGGTGGGAGGGGGTGGACACGCTGCCCGCGGGGGAGCCCCGGGCCTTGGCGGGGGCCTGACCTTGGGGCCAAGTGGCCACGGGGCGAGTGTCACCCACGGGTGGGGCCGTGGCCGTGTCCTGGAGCGGGACTGTGTCCCGGGGCCGGAGCCGTGTCCCAGAGCCATGTCCCGGGGCTGGAGCCGTGTCCTGGGACCGTGTCCCGGAGCCGTGTCCCGGGGCCGGAGCCATGTCCCAGAGCTGTGTCCCAGGGCTGGAGCCGTGTCCCAGGGCCGTGTCCCGGAGCCGTGTCCCAGGGCTGGAGCCGTGTCCCAGAGCCATGTCCCGGGGCCAGAGCCGTGTCCTGGGACCGTGTCCCGGAGCCGTGTCCCGGGGCCGGAGCCATGTCCCAGAGCCGTGTCCCAGGGCTGGAGCTGTGTCCTGGAGCCGTGTCCCAGGACCGTGTCCCGGAGCCATGTCCCAGAGCAGTGTCCCAGGGCCGGAGCCATGTCCCAGAGCCGTGTCCTGGAGCGGGACCGTGTCCTGGGGCCATGTCCCAGGGCCAGAGCTGCGTCCCGGGACCGTGTCCTGGGGCCATGTCCCAGGGCCGGAGCCATGTCCCAGAGCCGTGTCCTGGAGCGGGACCGTGTCCTGGGGCCATGTCCCAGGGCCGGAGCCGTGTCCCAGAGCCGTGTCCCAGGACCAGAGCTGTGTCCCAGGACCGGACACGAGGTCCAGGCAGGTGCCAGCATCCCTTTCTCGGGTCGGGAGCGACGTCATTCCCATCGGCGGGTCGACGCCGGCGTCACCCTTTGCTCGGGCGAGCGGCGAGTCCAGGAGACCTCAGGCCACCCCGGTGTGTCCCCACTGGCACTGACCTCTGCTCCCAGCCACGCTGGGCGTGGGCAGAGCCGGCAGCTGCGCTGCCAGCACCGCTGGGACTGTCACCAGCTCCGGGCCAGCGCCAGGCGCTCGGGGCCAGGGTGGCTCCCGCCAGCCCAGGGCCACCAGCCTCACCGCTGGCCGGGGCAGCTGCATCGTGGGTTAGGAGCCGGCTCGGCCCAGCTCCGGCACGGGGCGCGGCTGGCACCGAGCGCTGCCGGGCTCAGTGGCCGGCGACGTGGCCGCAGGGGGTCCCGGCTCTCCTGGGGGACCCCCAAACCTGCGCAGCCGAGGGCAGCAGCCGGGGTTCGCGCAGCTCAACCGCCCCAGCGCGTCCCCACAGCTGCCGGCTATTCCGGGAGCTCGGGGGCTGCCAGGCGCCGCGGGTGACTCCTCCTGGCGCAGGAACGTCCCGTGGCTCCTGGGAGAAGCGGGACCTTCCTCCCTCGGCCACCGGTCCTGGAGAGGAGCCGGTGTGACCGACGTGTCGGCACATCTAAAAATACCCGGTTGTCCCACGGGCACCAAGCGCTGCCGGTTACAGCAGCTTTTGGGGTTCAGCCCCTCCTCGTGTCCCCACCTCGTGTCCTGTCCCCCCCGGCAGCGGCGGCACTGCGCACCCACCCCGCTGCTACGGGGCCGGGCTGGGCCACCGTGGGGGAGAGGGTCTGTGCCAAGCTCTGTGCTGCCGCCGGAGCCCAGCACGGGGCTGGGGTAGAGCTGGGGAGGGGCGCCGGTGGGGGGTAACGGGCAGTTGGCGCTGCTCAGCCGCTCCGGATTAGGTGTCCCCGAGGTCAGGTTTCCCCGGCCCTTCCTCCTCTGGCACAGCAGCAGCCCCGGGATGAGCGCTCGGACCACCAGCCCCACGCAGGGCTGGGGCCGACCGTGGGCACCTGCTTCATCCCTGACTCCCCCCTCCACATCCTGGGGCTGGTTCCTACCCTGGGATGGACACGGGTCGGTCTGGAAAGGGCCCAACATCGCAGATGTCCCCAGGATGGGGATGGGGGGCTGCCCGGCCGCGGTCCTGGCTCCTCCGTTAACGCCCGTCTCCCCCCCCAGGCACACGGCCCTGTGCGGGCTCCGGCTCAGCCGGCTCGGCCGGCCGGCAAGCGGGACGGAGTGGGAGCCGCGCGCGCAGCCCAGCCGGTCCTTCCTCAACCTCACCAACAAGCGGAAGGAGTACTCGGAGCGACGCATCATCGGGTAAGCGCGGTGCTCTCTCCGTTGGGCGCGCGGCGTGTTGGTCTCTCCGGCGCGCGGACGGCGCGTTGGTCTCTCCGTTGGGTGCGCGGCGCGGTGGTCTCTCCGTTGGGCGTGTGTTGGTCTCTCCGGCGCGCGGACGGCGCGTTGGTCTCTCCGTTGGGTGTGCGGCATGGTGGTCTCTCCGTTGGGCGTGTGTTGGTCTCTCCGGCGCGCGGACGGTGCATTGGTCTCTCCGTTGGGTGCGTGTTGGTCTCTCCAGCGGGTGGACGGTGCGTTGGTCTCTCCGGCGGGCGTGTGGCGTGGCAGTCTCTCTGTTGGGCACGTTGGTCCCTCCGTCGGGCGCGTGGCGCATTGGTCTCTCCGTTGGGTGCGTGTTGGTCTCTCCAGCGGGCACACAGCATGGTGGTCTCTCCGTTGGGCGTGTGTTGGTCTCTCCGGCGTGCGGACGGCGCGTTGGTCTCTCCGTTGGGCACGCGGCGCGGTGGTCTCTCCGTTGGGTGCGTGTTGGTCTCTCCAGCGGGCGCACAGCGCGGCGGTCTCTCCGTTGGGTGTATGTTGGTCTCTCCGGCGTGCGGACGGCGCGTTGGTCTCTCCGTTGGGCACGCGGCGCGGTGGTCTCTCCGTTGGGTGCGTGTTGGTCTCTCCGTTGGGTGCGTGTTGGTCTCTCCGTTGGGTGCGTGTTGGTCTCTCCAGCGTGCGGACGGCACGTTGGTCTCTCCAGCGTGCGGACGGCACGTTGGTCTCTCCGTTGGGCACGCGGCGCATTGGTCTCTCCGTTGGGCGCGTGTTGGTCTCTCCGTTGGGCGTGTGTTGGTCTCTCCGGCGTGCGGACGGCGCGTTGGTCTCTCCGTTGGGCACGTGGCGCATTGATCTCTCCGTTGGGTGCGTGTTGGTCTCTCCAGCGGGTGAACGGTGCGTTGGTCTCTCCGTTGGGCACGCGGCGCATTGATCTCTCCGGCGGGCGTGTGGCAGTCTCTTCAGCGGGTGAACGGTGCGTTGGTCTCTCCGTTGGGCACGCGGCGCATTGATCTCTCCGGCGGGCGTGTGGCGGTCTCTTCAGCGGGTGAACGGCGCGTTGGTCTCTCCGTTGGGCACGCGGCGCATTGGTCTCTCCGGCGGGCGTGTGGCGGTCTCTTCAGCGGGCGGACGGTGTGTTGGTTTCTCCATTGGGTGCGCGGTGCGGTGGTCTCTCTGGTGGGTGGATGGTGCGACCATTTCTCCGGCGAGCACGCAGCGTGTTGGTCTCTCTGGCGGGCGGATGGCGTGTTGGTCTCTCCATTGGGCACACGTTGCATTGGTCTCTCCGATGGGCGGACGGCGCGGTGGCCTCTCCGTTGGGCGCGCGGCGGTCTCTCCGGCGGGCGGACGGTGCATTGGTCTCTCCGGTGGGTGCGTGGCATGTTGGCCTCTCCGGCGCGCAGACGGCGTGTTGGTCTCTCCGGTGGGCATGTGGCACGTTGGCCTCTCCGGCGGGTGGATGGCGTGTTGGCCTCTCCGTTGGCTGTGCGGCGGTCTCTCCGGCGGGCCGGGCGGGCGGGTGGCGAGGGTCCTGGCTGCAACGCCCGCTCTGCTCCGCAGGTATTCCATGCAGGAGATGTACGACGTGGTCTCCAACGTGGAAGACTACAAGAACTTCGTTCCCTGGTGTAAGAAATCGGTGGTGGTCTCCAAACGCACGGGCCACGTCAAGGCCCAGCTGGAGGTGGGTTTCCCGCCCGTGGTGGAACGTTACACCTCCATCGTCACCCTCGTCCGACCCCACCTCGTCAAGGTGAGCGCCATCCCGCCGCGGCGGCCGGCCTGGCCCACGCCGGCTACTCGGAGGGGGGGGTCCCTGCCCCTGACCGGGCTGCTCCCCCTCCCCAGGCCGTCTGCACGGACGGGCGGCTCTTCAACCACCTGGAGACCAACTGGCGCTTCAGCCCCGGCATCCCCGGCTACCCCCGCACCAGCACCGTGGATTTCTCGGTAAGACCCCGGCGACGATGGCGGGAGCGGGCTCGGAAAACCGGTTCCCAGCCCCACGGGGGGTAGTCGGGGTTGGGGGGGGGTGTCTCACGCTACGCGTTCTCCCCCCAGATCTCCTTCGAGTTTCGCTCCCTGCTGCACTCCCAGCTGGCCACCGTCTTCTTCGACGAGGTGGTCAAGCAGATGGTGGCGGCCTTCGAGCGTCGGGCGGCCAAAACCTTCGGGCCCGAGACCCGAATCCCCCGGGAGCTCATGTTCCACGAGGTTCACCAGACGTGAGGGCGAGCCCCACCCCCTCCCCAAGCGGACTGTGCCGGGGGGGGCCCCGGGGCCGCCCATCCCGCGCCCCCACCCCCCCCCCCCCATATATATTTATTTGAGTGCGTCTCTGCTGCCGTCGCCTCGACTCCCTTCCCGGGGCTGGCGGGGGGCGGGGGGGGGCGAGAAGTGATGCTCCTGCCAGCGGGGGGGCTGCCGCGAGCCCCCAGCCCCACCGTCCCGGCCTCCCTGGTTTTGTAGCTGATTTGGGGTTTTAAGTTTTGTTTTAATCCTTGGGAGCTCTTTTCCCTTCCCCCCCCGCCGCCCCCACCCTATTTTATTCCTTTTTAACCCCCCCCCCCCGCCCCCAGCAAAGCTGGAGGGTCCCAGTGGCGGGGGGAGCCTGGCTGGACCCCGCGCGATGGGGAGGCAGCGGAGCAGCCGGGGGGGGGGGGGCTGGCTGCCGGACCCCCCCTCTTCCCCCGGCTCCCCCAGGAAGAAAAGGGAAGCAGAGCGGTGCAGGGAGGAAGCCCCGGTGGGAGCGGAGCCGGCCCCTGGCCCGCAGCGGGTACCGCGGGACCCCCGCCCACCCCCCAGCCCCCCCCCCCCCGGCAGCGCCCGCTCCGGCCTCGCACAGTTTGCACATGTCACACGCACAGGGTGGGGACGGGGGTGGCTTGTGCTGTCCCCCCACCCCACCACCCCCCCGCCCTCGCAACCCCAGCACCCGCTGCAGGCCGAGGCGCCGGCGCCACAGGGACCAGGACGGCCCCAACCCGCGGCCCCCCCCCGCCCCCCACCCACCCCCCCCCCAGCATTCCCCGGTTCCGGCTCTCCCCCTTCGGCGCGGGAACGCGGGGGGGGGCTCCAGCTCCACCAGGCCAACCAGCCCACCCGGAGGGGGGGGGTACAGGGGCCCCCTGAGCCACCAGCCCCCCCCCCCCGGCCCCCCCCCCCGGCCCCCCCCCCCGGGGAAGGACTTTTTCAGGCCAATAAAGCGTTTTCCGAGGGTGAGCAGCCTCCAGGTCCTCATTCGGCCGCCGCCGGGGGGGGCGGGGGGCTGCGTGCTGAGACACCCCCCGGCCCCCCCCCAGGCCCCAAACCAGGCTGGTACCTGCGGGAGCCCCTGTGCCGCCCCCAGCAGCACCAGAACAGCCCCATCCCATGACGCCCCCCCCCCTCCCCTCCCCTCCCCAAACCCTACAGGAGCAACGGGGGTTGGGGGCTGCTGCCCCGGGGGGCCCCTGTTCCGGGGCGGGGGGGGGGAAGGGGGGCGAGTTTGTTAATAAAAACATTTATTTTGCATTTTGTCGTTGTTTGTACAGAAGTGCCCGATACCTGCGAGGGGCCGGCGCGGGGGATGGGGGGCCGGGGGGGGGTGGGGGGCACCAGCTCCAGCTGCCGGGGGCATCGGACACCGGGATTCACACAAACACGGGGCACGGGCCGGGGGGGGGGGGGGAGGAGTGTATCGAGTCCCTGCCTGGGGGGGAGGGGGGGCTGGGACGTTCGTTCTTCACCTGCTGCCCCACTGGAGGGGGGGGGTGGGGGGGGCGCCTGGACGTGAGTCTGGACTGAACCCCTCTCGGGGCGGGGGGGGGGGGCGGGGCTGCGGTGGGGTGGGAGACCCCCATAGCCTCGCCGGTGCCACCCCCCGCCCCAGCCCAGCAGCGGGGGGAGCTGGGGGGGGGGGCGCTCCCAGTGTGCGCAGTGCTGCTGGGGTGGGGCGGGGGGGGGGCCACAGGAGCACCCACCCGCAGAGCTGGGGAGGGGGCTTCAGGGAGGGGACCCCAGGGCTGCCTCTACCCCCTCCCGGGGCTGCAGGGAGGGGAGAGGCGCCGGTGGCTGGGCCGGGGGGGGGGGGGTGTCTCTGCTCGCAGCCCAGGAGACCCCGTGCCCGAGGGGGGGTGGGTTCAGTGCCGAGTCCGTCCGGGGCCGGCGCAGCAGCGTTCCCTGGGGAGCGGCGAGCCACGGCCCTGTTCCCCGTCCCTTCTTTACCCGGATTTGTAGCCCACGAGCTGCATGAGGCCCGTGGTGCTCATGGATTTGGGTCGTTCCAGAGGGAAACCCAGCGCCCGGCTCCAGATGAGCTGCGAGAGGACACCCAGCGCCCGCGACACCCCGAACAGCACCGTGTAGTAGTTCATCTCCTTCATCCCATAATACTGCGGGGCGGGAAAGGAGGGAGTTAGGGGCAGCCCCACCGGAGAGGGGGCGACCAAGTGCCGCCGGCGCCCTCGCGGAGCGGTTCTGGGGTACCCCCCCGGGCTCACCTGCAGCAGCACCCCGCTGTGAGCATCCACGTTGGGCCAGGGGTTCTTGGCCTTTCCCTGCTCCAACAGGACGTTGGGGACAATCTTGTAGAGCTGCGCCACCAGTTTGAACATGGGGTCCTTGGGGAGGTGCTTGAGGGCGAATTCCCGCTGGCAGGTGTAACGCGGGTCCGTCTTCCGCAGCACCGCGTGCCCGTATCCCGGCACCACCTGCAAGGATTCGGGGATGGCGAGGGCGGGTCAGATCCCGGCCCCGGCCCGGCCCCGGCGCCTCGGGGAGGGCAGGACTCACCCTGCCCGAGTTGAGCGTGTTCCAGATGAAATCCCGCAGCTTCTCATCCGACACCTCCTGGCCCAGCTCCTTCTGGAGGTTGGTCAACCAGAGCAGCACCTCCTGCGGGCACGGCAAGCGGGGGAGGGGGGGTGAGAACGGCGGCACGCGGACGCGCGGACGCGTGGACGGAGGTGCCCACCTGGTTGGCGAGGCCGTGCAGGGGCCCGGCCAGCCCGTTCATGGCGGCGGCGAAGGCGAGGTACGGGTCGGAGAGGGCGCTGCCGACCAGGTGGCTGGTGTGGGCGCTCACGTTTCCCCCCTCGTGGTCACTGCGGAGGCGAGGGGGCGCGTCAGGTCACCCCCTCCGGCCCCGGCCCCCCTCCTCCCCTCATACCATGTCCCCAACCCTGCCGCGGGGCCAGCCGCGGCCCCACGCCGTGTGCCCGGTGACGCCGCCGGAGCGACACGGGCACGTCCCAGGGCCCAACCCCGGCAGCGGGTCCAAGTCCCCACCCGCTCCGGCCGCTCTTCCCGGCTCCGTACCTGTGGATGGTGAGGTAGAGCCGCATCAGCTCGATGAACTGGGGGTCGGTGTAGCCCAGCATGTTGGTGAAGTTGTGGGACCAGTCGAGGTTGGGGTCGATGGCCCCGATGCTGCTGCCCTCGCGGTACAGGTTGCGGTAGATCTTGGCGGCGACGCAAGGCAGCTTGGCGATCAGGTCCATGGCGTCCTCGTAGACAAACTGCCACCGGAGGGGTAAGACGGGGCGGCCGAGCGCCCCCGTGCCCAAGCTCCGAGCACCGCCCCCCCGCCGCGGGGCTGCCCCCCGCCCCCCGTACCTCCCAGTACTTGACGCGGTGGATGCCCTCGGCGTAGGCGCGAGCGAACTTGCTCTCGCTGTTGAGGGCGGTGATGGCGGCGCTCAGCTGGGACATGGGGTGCAGGTTGGTGGGGAAGTTGTCCAGCATGGTCACCACGTGGGAGGGCAGCGCGGCGCGGCGGGCCCACTCGCGGGACAGCCAGCTCACCTGCGGGGGCGGGCACGGACGGGCTGAGCCGTGGGGCGGGGGGCTAACGACCACACAACCCCCCCCGGCCGAGGACCTGTTACCTGCTCCTGGGTGGGCACCTCCCCTGTCACCAGCAGCCAGAAGAGCCCCTCGGGCAGCGGCTCCTCTCCCCCCGCGGCTTTGGGCAGCAGCTTCTGGCACTCGGGGATGCTGTATCCACGGAAACGGATGCCCTAAAGAGCCGGGCACAAGCATCAGCCGCTGCGACGTCGCTCCCGCCGCGAGGCCGGTGCCCGGGCAGGGGTCAGGCCCTACCTCATCGGGATCCAGCACCGAGGTCTCGTATATCAGCCCTTTCATTCCCCTCATCCCGCCGTACAGCTGCAGAAGGGTGGAAGGAGGCGGTTACCGGCTGTGGCACGGCCCCCGGCGCCCGCGGCACGGCCCCCGGCGTCCCCCCACTCACCATGTCCACCGTGATCTGCCCGATGGCCGCGTTCCCGTGCTGCTGCCGGAAGCTCTTGATTTTCGCCTGCTCCTTCGGGATCATGCTGGCGAGGACATCCTTCAGGTTCTGGGAAGAGGGGAGGGGGCCGTGAGCCCCGGCACCCCCGTGGGGGGAGGCCCCGAGCACGTGCTCCCAGCACCGTTGAGGGGTGACAGCAGCGGGGGGCTGCTCTTACCGTGGCGGCGCTGGCGTGACGGGCGGCGAAGAGGACGCACGGGGCGTTCTGCGGAAGAGCAACGCGGGGACACGGTGTTACCCCTCACTTGTGGGGGGGAGGGGGCGTAGCTGTATGAGCGACCCCTAGGGCTGGCGCATCCCCAGGCCTGGATCATCCCCAGCCGCCTCAGGAGCATCCCCCGTCCCCCCTGGCTCATCCTTGGCACCCCCGCAGCATCCCTGATGCCCCTCGGCGCATCCCCAGCCCTCCCAGCGCATCCCCAGCCACCTCGGCCCATCCCTGGCTCCCCTCAAGCATTCCTGGCCCCCTCGGCGCATCCCCAGCATCCCGGAGTATCCTCGGCCCCCCTCGGTGCATCCCCAGCCCCCCTCAGCGCATCCCTGGCCCCCCCCGAGCATATCCCAGTCTCCCAAAGGGCACATCTCTGCGCCCGCCCCCCCGAGCATTCCCAGCCCCCCTCAGCGCATCCCTGCCCCCCCCCCCGAGCATATCCCAGTCTCCCAAAGGGCACATCCCTCACCCCCCCAGGGCATCCCCAGCCCCCCTGGAGCATCCCTGCCCCTCCCGGAGCATCTGCGGGCCCTCTGAGCATTCCTGGGCCCCTCCCCGAGCATCCCCAGCCCCCCTCAGCGCATTCCTGCCCCCCCTGGAGCATCCGTGGGCCCTCCGAGCATCCCCAGCCTCACAGAGGGCACATCCCTGCCCCCCCCCGAGCATTCCCAGCCCCCTTCAGTGCATTCCTGCCCCTCCCAGAGCATCCGCGGGCTGTCTGAGCATCCCCAGCCCCCCCAGAGCATCCCCAGCCCCCCTCAGTGCATCCCCGCCTCCCCTGGAGCATCCCTGCCCCTCCCGGAGCATCCGCGGGCTGTCTGAGCATCCTTGGCCCCCCCCCGAGCACCCCCAGCCCCCCTCAGCGCATTCCTGCCCCCCCTGGAGCATCCGTGGGCCCTCCGAGCATCCCCAGCCTCACAGAGGGCACATCCCTGCCCCCCCCCGAGCATTCCCAGCCCCCTTCAGTGCATTCCTGCCCCTCCCAGAGCATCCGCGGGCTGTCTGAGCATCCCCAGCCCCCCCAGAGCATCCCCAGCCCCCCTCAGTGCATCCCCGCCTCCCCTGGAGCATCCCTGCCCCTCCCGGAGCATCCACGGGCTGTCTGAGCATCCTTGGCCCCCCCCCGAGCACCCCCAGCCCCCCTCAGCGCATTCCCACCCCCCTGGAGCATCCCTGACCCTCCGAGCATCCCTGCCCCCCCCAGAGGGCACATCCCTGCCCCCCCCCACCTCAGAGCATCCCCGGGCCCCTCCCGGGAGCACATCCCCGCTCCCGGGGCCGGAGCCACGAGCCGCTCCGTGACTGGCGCAATCCCGTCTCCCACGGACACGGTGCCCGGCAGCCGCCGCGGGTTCCCCCGCCCACGCGCGGCAGAGATCAGAGCGGGGCAGGTTCAACCGGACCGGGCAGCACGGGGGCGGGGGAGGGGGGGCCCCCCCCCCGGCGCTGCATCACGCGGACACGGCCGGTCCCGGACCCGCCGGTGCCGAGCGCGGCCGCGTTCCGTTTCCTGCTCCGCCGAGCGCGCCGCGGGCCGGGCCGGTACCGCCGTGGTTTTCCTGCACCGGGGCTCCCCCTCCCCCAACCCCGGCGGGAACCGATCTTTGTTCCGCATCCGCGGGGATTCGGGCCGCTGGGAACGCCCGGGAGCCCGGACCCACTCACCAACACCCGGGTGGGGAGGGGGCGCATCCACACCCGGTACCCCCCCCCACCCCGCCTTCCCCGGTAGAGACCCCGGGGCCACCCCCCGGCGGGGAGCTGCGGCCCAGAGAGCCCCAAGCCCAGCGAGGGGGCCCCCGGTACCCCGAGATCCGCCCGTCCCGGGGGTCTGCGCCGCGTGTGCCCCCCCCCCCCAGCAACAGGCGTCACCCGGGAAGGGAAAACGCCGGTGGGAACAATGGAGGCGGCAGCGCGGAGCCCAAGGTCAAGGCGGCCGCTGCCGCCGGGGGAGGCCCCGTCGTCGGCGGGGGGGGGCGACCCGCCGCGCCCCCCCCCCCCCCCCCCGTCACCCCGTTGCACCGGGCGGCTCGTCCCAGCTGGGCCGGGCTGTCACGGAGCCGCGAGCTCAAGGTCACACGTGTTGGCGGTGACACCGAGCGCCGGCTGACGGGGACGGGGCGGACCCAGCCGCTGCGGGACCCTCCCGGGACCCCCCCCCCCCCAACCGTGGTTTGGGGGTGCGGGAGCCCCTCCCCCCCCCCCCCCATCCTCCCCGGGGTGCGGCTCGGCGGAGGGGCCCAGGCCGGGGTGGGGGAGGGGGAGGAGGGCGGCGGCAGGACTGTGGGTCGGGATTAGGGCCCGGACCGGTGGGGCGGGCCCCCCCCCGGGGCGAGCCGGGCCAAGTGGGGCATCACAACACGCCGGGCCGGGTCCCGGCTCCCAAAATAACGCCCGGTCGATAGAGACACCGCAGCGGCCGTTACGAAACGCCGGGGCCGCAGCCAAGGCAAACGGGCGTGGGGGGAGGGGGGGCCACCCCAGCTCTGCACCGGTGCTGGGCCCCCCCCCCCCCGGAACACCCCAGCCCCCCAGACCGGACGGGGGGTCCCGTCGCTGTGACCCCGTTGCCCTCTACTGCACAGCCCCACGATGGGGGGGGGGGGGCAGCGGGGCAGGGAGCCCCCAGGGGGGGCTGTAAGAAGGCGGGGACCCCCGTGGGGGGCCTGCAGCCACAGAAGAGCCCCCCCGGGGGGCTGACACGCTCGGAGCCCCCCCAGTCTCACAACGGGGCTGGGGTCCCGGCTGGAGCCCCCCCAGTGCCCCACCCCGCCACTCGTTAGGGGCACTCCCGGCGGAGGCGGCGCCGGCACCGGCGCCCACCACGTGCTGCCGCTGCGGCGCGCTGCCCCGCGCCCCCTCCCCGCCCCCCACACCCCGCGTCTGTGCGGCCCCTTTAAGGCAGCGCCCCCCCGCGTCGCCCCTTTAAGACTCGGCCTCCCCCACCCCCCCGCGGCGTCGCCCCTTTAAGGCGCGGCAGGGCCGGGGCGGGCGCCCTCACCTTGGGCCCGCGGAGGCGCGCGGCCGCCCGGCTGCCGGCGGCGAGGAGCGTCATGGCGGCACTGGGACCGGGGAGGGCCGGGAGCGGGACCGGGAGCGGGACCGGGAGCGGGCGCGGGGCCGGAGCGATCGGCGGCGGCGGCGGCGGCCGGGGGTCCTCAGCGCGGCGGGTGGGGCGGGGCGCGGCGCCGCGCTGGTTATTAGCATAGCCCCGCCCCCTCCCTCCCGCCCGGGGCCGAGCCGCTCGCTATTGGCCAGGCTGCTCGCCGCGGGGCGGGGATAGGCAAATGACCCGGCGGGGTGGGGGCCGGGCTTTAGGTGGCCGCCGCGTTTGCCTGATTACGGCCTGGGGTGGGGTGAGGCGGCGCCACGCCCCCTCCCGTGACGTCACGGGGCGCGCTGCGTGACGTCATGCCGCTGCCCCAGCAGCCCGGGCGCGTCGGTGCTGAGGTGCCGCTCGGCAGCAGGGCAGGGCAGCCCTATAACGGTCACCCGGCGTTCGGCCGTGTGTTATGAGGTCACCGGGCGTCGTGACGTCATCCCCCACGCAGCCGCAGGGGCTCGAGGTTGCGCTGTGACACTGCCCTGGCTCCGCGGTGACGTCAAGGGCCCCGGGGGCAGGGGGCGGGGCGCGGCCGCGGGTGACCGTCCCCGCTGACCCCAGGACATTGGCCCCGGTGGCCCCGGGGCGGCGGCGCCAGCGCACGGGCCGGGAGGTGCCCGAGGGGACCGGCCCCCCCCCCCGGTGCCAGGTGCACGGGACGTCCCCACCCCAGGGCCGAGCCGCGGCAGGGGGAAGCTCGAGGCACCGGAGGCAGCGCGGGGACACACCGGGACGGGATGTGCCGCCACCCCGGTCCCCCCCTTCCCCCCGCACACAGGACCGAGACCTGCCCTCGGGTGGGCCCGCGGCACGGCCACCGCGCGGCCCCTTTATTGCCTGCAGCAGGGAGTCGGGGGGGGGATCCCAAAACCGGCCCCGGATACCCGACCGTCCCGGTGGGGGCGGCTGAGCCCCGGTGTCCCCCGGTAGAGGAGGAGGAAGGTCCCTGGCTGACAGCCTGCCTGCTGAACCGTCCCGGCAGGAGCGAGGGGGCCATCCCGTGGGAAGCACGGCCGGTGTCCCGGTGCCCCCCCCCCCGGCACCGTGGCCGCAGCGGACGGACAGCGAATAAATAGGACAAGAGCACCAGACGGGGCGAGGCGGCGTCCGCGCCGGCTCCGGAGTCGCGGTGTTCCTCCGCGCGTCCCGACAGGAACAAGGTGGACGTAGAGGTAGGGGATGTCCCGACGGAGCCCGGGGCTGTCCTGGGGTCCCACGGGGCTGCCGGGTGGGCACCGTTATCCGGAGGCGGCCGGGGCCGTCCGCGTCACAGCTCGTCGTGCGGGATGCGGAGCGCATGGTCGCACAGGTCTGCGGTGACAAAGGGATGCGGCAGAGCCCCCGTGGGCAGCCCCAGCCCGGGAGCGGGGACCCCTCCCCAGCGATACATCCCTTCCCGCTCGTTCCCAGCCACCACCGTGACCCGCGCCGGGGGACACCTGCGCTTCCCCTTGGCTTTGTTCCGTGGTTAATGAGAAACGCGGCTGTTTGGACAGCGCTGCCGGCCCCGGCGTTTCCCCGCATGCGGTACCCGCAGCCCCACACCGGCCTGGGGCAGGCAGCGGGCGCCCAGCCTGGGGCAGGAACAACAGGAGCGTCCGGCAGCGCCGTAAGCCCCCCCAGCCCCCCCCCAGGACCCCCGTGGGGAAGCAGCGTTTCCCCCGACGCGGGACCGGGTGCAGAAGGGACCCGCCCCGGCCCAGCCCGGCCGTAACGAACGTGCGCCACGTTCATTGATAGGGAAGCCCAAAGGTTGTGGCGTGTGCCCTGACCCCGGTGTTTGCCAGCTGGAAATAGCCTGCGGGAAGGGAGATGCCGTGGGGACGGGCACCCGGCCATTGGCTGCGCGAGGAACCCTGCGCCGGAGCGGCCGACGGAGCCGGCGCGGCAGCGGCCCTGGCTCGGCTCCAGGCAGCGCGCGCCTGGCCGGGCAGAGCGTCCAAAAAAAACCTGCAGGCAGCTCCAGCAGGCAGCGGGGTCCCAGCGCCGGGAAGGTGCGTCCCGGCACCGGGCTGCTCCGCGGGGCTAAGGGATCTCGGGCTTCTGGGGAGGACTCGCAGCCCCCGCCGTGTGCGCTCTGGGCCGGCATCTCCTCCCGTCTCAGCACTGACAGAGCAGCTACGACCCCCGGGTGGCAGGAGAGACCCCTCCCCGAGCCAGCCCGGCCCAGCTCACCCGTCCGCTTGCTGCAGAGCCGGTCCTTGACGTTGTCAGCTTCGTGGGAGAGGAATTCGATGAGTTCGTCCTCGTACTCCTCGGCAATGCTCTCGCACTGCAACGGGAGCCACCCACGGGTCAGCCGGTCACCGGGCCAGGTGACACGGACAGCACCCGGGGGAGCCCAGAGCTGGGGTCTTGCGCCCACCCAGCCCAGCCTCCTCCCCTCCAGCCCTGAAGGAGCTGCCAGTGGGAGCAGCTCAGCCCTAGAAGGGTCCCACCACCCGAAACCTCAGCCGAACCCCGACAGGCGCCGCAAAGACCCGGTCCCCGCACGCACCGCGAACTTGAGGCTGGAAGCCACGTCTCCGTCGATTTTGACCCCAGAGAGGTCCATCTTGGTCCCGTCGTGGGAGATCACCCGGACGTAACTCTTACGGTGCGTGGATGGATCCACTTTTTCCCCGTATTCCTTCATTTTCTCGCACACCCCGCTCCAGCAGCTCCGTCAGGTGCGCCTCCGACCGGGCGTAGGGCACCTGCGGCACGAGATCGGCGGGGTGAGCGGAACGGGACCGGCTGGGCCTGCACCGTTCCCCGGGAGCACCGGGAAGGGGTCAGACATCTCCACGGGCGCCCCGGGAATGCCGTGGAGCCGGCAGTAGGCAGCAGAGGAAGTTGAGGAATAGGTGACGGGGCTCAGCCAGCCCACACCAAGCGCCTGATGGGGGTCTCACCCCTCCCTCGTCTCCCTGAGGGTCTGCGACGTCTCACCTCCACGACCGACTGGCTGCCGTCGGGGTTGATGCGGAAGGAGCCCATCTGGATGGTTTTCCTGGGGTCAACCTGAGCGATCTCCCACTCCAGCTCATCCACCAGCGCCCGGCACGCTGCGGGGGGGACACAGGCATCGAGGGCCTGGAGCTAACGGCAGTGCCGGCCCCAGACCTCAGACCCAAACTGGGAGTAACTGGTGTAACTGGTGCTGCCGGCAGACGGCCCCGTGACCCTTCCGGAACGTCCGTCCCCGAGCAGCGGCCGCAGGATGATTGGGTTCCGTTCCCGTCCCGTCCCACCCCGCTGTCCCGTCCCGCCGCACCTCCGCAGTGCAGGTCCTGGCTCCGGCGGGCACCGGCCGCGGGCAGCAGCGCAGCCACGGCCACGGTCAGGCAGAGCGCGGGCGGGATCCAGCCCCTCATCCTCGCGGCTCCTCTGCGGGGCGACCTGCGGGCACGGGCAGCTCCAGCGCCGGCGGCCCCCGTGTCCCCGCAAACCCCATCCCCGGTGGGACCCCCCCCGGCCCCTGCAGCGCCCCTGTGCCTGCAGGGCTTTGGCCCCGGGGGTGCCCGCTGAGCCCTGTCCCGGGTCCGTGCCCCTGGACGCCACCGGGACCGCTCCCCTGCAAGGCTGAGCCCGGTGGCCCCTATGGGGCCCCCTCCCCTACAGGCTCAAGCCCTGACCCCTCTATGGGGCCCCCTCCCCTACAGGGTTGGGCCCTGACCCTCTATGGAGCCCCCTCCCCTACAGGCTCGAGCCCTGACCCTCTATGGAGCCCCCTCCCCTACAAGCTCGGGCCCTGACCTCTCTATGGAGCCCCCTCCCCTACAGGCTGGAGCCCTGACCCCTCTATGGAGCCCCTCCCCTACAGGGTCGGGCCCTGACCCCTCTATGGAGCCCCCTCCCCTACAGGCTCGAGCCCTGACCCTCTATGGAGCCCCCTCCCCTACAGGGTCGGGCCCTGACCCCTCTATGGAGCCCCCTCCCCTACAGGCTCGAGCCCTGACCCTCTATGGAGCCCCCTCCCCTACAGGGTCGGGCCCTGACCCCTCTATGGAGCCCCCTCATCTACAGGCTGGAGCCCTGACCCCTCTATGGAGCCCCCTCCCCTACAGGGTCGGGCCCTGACCCCTCTATGGAGCCCCCTCCCCTACAGGGTCGGGCCCTGACCCCTCTATGGAGCCCCCTCCCCTACAGGCTCGAGCCCTGACCCCTCTATGGAGCCCCCTCCCCTACAGGGTCGGGCCCTGACCCCTCTATGGAGCCCCCTCCCCTACAGGCTCGAGCCCTGACCCTCTATGGAGCCCCCTCCCCTACAGGGTCGGGCCCTGACCCCTCTATGGAGCCCCCTCCCCTACACGGTCGGGCCCTGACCCCTCTATGGAGCCCCCTCCTCTACAGGGTTGGGCCCTGACCCCTCTATGGAGCCCCCTCCCCTACAGGCTCGGGCCCTGACCCTCTATGGAGCCCCCTCCCCTACAGGGTCGGGCCCTGACCCCTCTATGGAGCCCCCTCCCCTACAGGCTCGAGCCCTGACCCCTCTATGGAGCCCCCTCCCCTACAGGGTCGGGCCCTGACCCCTCTATGGAGCCCCCTCCCCTACACGGTCGGGCCCTGACCCCTCTATGGAGCCCCCTCCCCTACAGGCTCGAGCCCTGACCCTCTATGGAGCCCCCTCCCCTACAGGCTGGAGCCCTGACCCCTCTATGGAGCCCCCTCCCCTACAGGGTCGGGCCCTGACCCCTCTATGGAGCCCCCTCCCCTACAGGCTGGAGCCCTGACCCCTCTATGGAGCCCCCTCCCCTACAAGCTCGGGCCCTGACCTCTCTATGGAGCCCCCTCCCCTACAGGCTCGAGCCCTGACCCCTCTATGGAGCCCCCTCCCCTACAGGCTCGAGCCCTGACCCCTCTATGGAGCCCCCTCCCCTACAGGGTCGGGCCCTGACCCCTCTATGGAGCCCCCTCCCCTACAGGGTCGGGCCCTGACCCCTCTATGGAGCCCCCTCCCCTACAGGGCGGCGCTCGCAGCCCCCGCGGAGCCCCCCGCCCCAGAGGGCCTGGCCCACAGCCCGGCACCCGGCGGACCCCTCGTACCGCGCCGCTCTCCCGTCCCGCTCCGCCGCCCCCCTCCTCGGCCGGCTGCCCCGGGGCTACCCTCGGCGCCGCCCGTCCCGGCGGATCCCTCCGCCCGAGCCGTCGCAGCGGCAGACCACTCGGAGAGGGCGGTGGTCAAAGCTTCCGTGTCGACGGAGCCGGTCAGGCCCGCCGGGGCGGCTCCTTGACCCGCGGCGGAACCGTCCCGTGCGCAGGCAGCGCCGCGGGCAGCCCGGGGCGAGCGCCGAGGGCCCCAGAGCTGCCAGGGCCCGGCCCGCGTGGCGCTCGGGCGTGCGGGGGCGGGGCCTGCCATAACTCCGCCCCCCGGCCGCCCAGGCCCCGCCCCCGCCCCGGCGGTGCCGGTGTTGCACCGGGTCCCCGCTCCCGGTCCCGCAGCCGGTCGTTCCCTCCATGTCCCCGCTCCCGGCCCCGCCCGGGCTCCTCCGCGCTGTCCCCGGTGCCAGTCCCGGCCGGGAACCGGCTCCTTCTTGCGCCGCCCCCGGTGCCGGCCCCGGCCGGGGACCGGCTCCTTCCTTCCGCTCCCCGGTGCCGGCCCGGGCCCGTTGTCCCGGTGCCGGTCCCTAACCCCGGAGCCAAGGAGGAGACAGTGGCAGGGCTGTCCGAGGCTGCTTTATGAGGGCGCCCGGGCCGGCGGGCGAGCGGTGGGGGGGGGGGGGGGGTGACTCCCGGTACCGGCAGGGAGAGGGGAGTCCCGGGGCCCCGGGCCCCGGGGGAAGTCAGGTGGGGACAGCCCCGTCCCCACTGCTGGTTCCAGTTCCACGTGTGTCCATCTCCCTCGGGGGGGGCCCAGGGCTGCTCCTCGGGGGGTCCCGGTCAGAGGGCCAGCACGGGGGGATACACGGCCCCATCTGCCAGAGACAAAGCGGGGTGACCCGGGGGGGTGAAGGGCACGGGGAGGCGGGGGGGATGGCCCAGGGGGGTGCGGCGGTGCCTTACGCTTGGGGCTGCTCTGGCTGTCGGGTTCCGGCACCTTCCAGTCCATTTTGCGTCCCTTCTCGTAGAGGCCCTTGAGCACCTTCCGGAAGTCCTCGGGCTCGGCCGCCTGCGGGCTCAGCTCCAGGTACTTGCGGTAGAGCTGCAGCGCCGTTCGCGCGTCCTCGATGCTGTCGTGGGTCTCCCCCTGGATCTTCAGGTCTGGGGGGGGGGGGGTGTCCCGGTCAGGGATTTACCCCCAACTCCTGCCCCACGCAGGTCCGAGGGTTCAGCCACTGACCCAGGAAGTACCAGGCGAGGAAGCGCAGGGAAATCATCCTCTTCCTCGGGATGTGGAACAGGTAAACGGTGTCGATCACCTGGTCCTTGGGCACCTGGGAAGCAGAGGGGGTTGCTGCTGCCAGGGCAAGGGGGCGGCTACCGCGGGGGGCTCCCAGTATCCCCACAAGACCCCCACCAGCCCAGGGAAGGGGGCTCAGCGCTGTCACCATCAGGTTGATGACACGGAAGTCCTTCTGCAGCCCGTGGCCCACAAATTTGACTCCCACATCGATGAGGAAGCGCAGCTTCAGGTAGGTGGATTTGAGAGTGGTGAGGTGCTTGGAGGAGATCTTGGCATCCAGGTCTCCCGGCTTGATCCCCGAGTACTGGGTCAGGTAATCCACCACCTGCGGGGACCGGGGCTTGTGGAGGGCCGAGGGGCAACCGTGGGGGTCTGCCCCCTCCCCGAGTCCCCTGCCAGCATCCCGGGGAGGGTGCCGTCAGTATGGCGGGTGCTCCTGCGTGGAGAGCGGGTCCGTGCGTCCTCCCCGCGGGGCCGGGGAGCTGCGTGAGGCCGGGCAGGGTCCCCGTACCTGCTCTTGGGTGGAGATGTAGTCATCAATGAAGGGGACCCCCTCGTTAGGGCCCTGCCCGCGCACACACGTGATCCTGGCCACCGACATCTGGCTGGGCTTGATGGTGGATTTGGTCCCGTCGCTGCGCAGCTCAGCCTCCTCCTGCGACGGGCGAGAGGAGCGTTCGGTGACCGACAGCTCCCGCAGGGACCTGGGGGGGCGGGGGGCGCACCCGGAGGGGCTGCCCCTTGCGTCCCAGCGCCCCGTCCCTCCCGCCGGAGGGACGCCTGACCTCGTTCAGGGTGACAAACTCGGCGTCCAGCCCCACCAGGTCACCCGCCTGCGGCATCTCGCTCAGCATGAGGGGGATGAAGGTGGCGTGGCACTTGCGCTGCTTGCGAGCCAGGGAGGCCTCCGCCAGCAGCACGCTGGCTTCGATGGGGTTCTTGACTGCGGGGGAAAAAGGGGAAGGGAGATCAGCCGCGAGCCGGCGTCGCTGACCACACGGCCACTTCCACCCCAGACACTCACTGACGAGGTTGTACTTGGCGTTGAGGTTCCTGCGGGCGTAGTACAGGATGGCCGGCACCTTCCAGCTCATGTCGAACTGCACCGCCTCGCACTGCGGAGAAAGGGGGGGGACGACAGTGCGGGACAGCCCGGCGCGGGGCAGGGTGGTCCCACGTGCAGCAGCAAACGCCCTCCACGGGGTCCCCGCGGCCACGGTCTCGCCGCGACACGCATCCGGAGCGCGGCCCCGAGCGCTCACCTTATCCACGGGCTCGATGAGGAAGTCGTTGAAGAGGTACCACTGCTGGTGTGTGACTCCCTGGGAAGGGGGGGGGAGGCACAGACACTGCCTTAGGGGCCCCCCCCAAGACAAGTGCAATGACTCCTCTACCCAGTTACCAGGGAAAGAGGAGTGTGACGATGCCATGTGGGAACTCCCGCCCTTCCTGGGACACGGTGGGGAAATCCCTGCTGGCCTGGGTGGTGACGACGCGTGTGTGAAGCACTCGGGCCGGACAGGCACGGTCACGGCCCGACTCCTAACCAAAACTCCACGGAGATGCAACAGATAAGAGACAGGGATGCAGCCCTGACACGCTCTGGGAACTCCTGGCTTAGGCATCTCCCTCAGACAACACTGCCCAGAGCAGCCCCTTCCCTCAGGAAGGGAGATAACATCCCAGCCCTTACCTGGAAGCACCAGGACCTGCTGGCAACGTGCCCGTGACCCACAAGGAACTATCCTAAGTGTGGGAAGAGCCCTCCCCGCCAGGTGCCTGAGCAGCACTCGGCTCTTTCGGGCTGCCCAGCACCTTCAGCCGCTCCATTCAGCGGCTCAGGAACGGGTCTAGGAAACCCGGAGCAAACGGCGGGCGACAACGCCTCGGGGCAAGGCAGGACGCCCGGGAAGCGGGGCTGCTCTCGGCACCCTGTGGGTGGGAGCGTGCCCGTTCCACAGAGCTGCTCACCTCCTTCCGTTGGTGGTAGGTCTCTCCCACTTTGATGTGCCCCACCAAGCTGCCCCCGGTGCGGGAATCCAGGATGTGGACGACGGTGGCCATTAGATCGTAGATATACACCGAGTCAGGGTCGTCCGTGGGGCCGAGCTGCAGGAGGAACCGGCCCCGGGGGCAACGTCTGAGGTCCCGGCTGTCTGCTGGGCAGCTCCCAGGGCCTCCCACCCAAACCCCAGAGCTCGGACGTGCCATCATGCCACCATCCCAGCGGTTTCTGCCGCTCACCGAGGCGTCTCTGAGACAGCCTCACTATCTCTCGCCCACACGAGCGCAGCAGAAAGCGGTTCTGCAGCAGCTCTGCTCCCGCAGCCCCACGTGCACGTACGTAACCCCGGCGGGATGTCGTCAGCCTTTACCTCATCGCTCTCGCTCCAGTTGCAGACATCGAGCTCCTTGCTCTTGGTAAGCCTCATCTTGATGGCGTGGGGGATCCAAATGTTCTTCAGTTCCTCCACGGAAGGATACGAATGCCCCGTGTTGGGGTTTCCCAGCTCCTTCCTGCATGGAGAATTACGGAAGGCTGAGTTGGAGGGAGTCACGAGATGTCAGCCAAGGAAACTTCTCCGGGGCAGGATTCCCACCACCCCACTCCTAAACCTTCCGCAGGACAGATGGGGGAGGGGCAGAGCTGCCACCACTTCCCCGCGGTTGCCTGGAGCAGGGCCCTGGGAAGGGTGGTCAGCAAGAAAGGACCAATACACGGTCCTGGGCCTTTTGTCAGTCTGAAAAAGGAAGAGGAATGAGGGCTGGGGGCTCCAAAGTGGGTCACAGTCTGGGAGCAGCAATGAGACTGTTGCAGCTCAGAGCCCACGAGGAGCTACGGACAGGTGGATTAACGGCCCTGAGCTCTCCAAGAGAGAAGAACTCAGAAGGCAACACCGCTCAGAGCCCCCACCCCAGGAACGGTCACCTACCACTCTCCAAGAGAGATATCTTTGCCTTTGGTGATGTCAAAGCCTCCTCTCTTCATCACGGCTCTCTGAAAGGCATACTGGCAACGAAACACAGGCAAGGGTCAGCGCGGAGCGACAGGCTGGGCTCGGGAACACGTGGGCGACCGCCAGGCCAGAGGCAGGGAAAAGACAGGGACTTTAAAGCCGGTGACGGGAAAAAAAGAGAGCGAGAGAAAGCCAACTGCCCGCCGGCTCCCTGCCGGGCTCGCGCTCCGGGAAGAGGGAAGAGCCGTGCCGCTCCTGGGGACTGGGGGAGCGAAGGAGCGACTCTGCTGCGGTCCCGTCAGCTTTGTCACGGCACATCTTGTCTTTTCCAGCTCCAAACGCACGGCTCATGCTACAAACACGACCAGATACCGCCACGTCCGCTGCAAACAAAGTTGGGTGACGCCCGGGTGGAGAGCAAGAGGCTGGGAGCCAGCGGGATCAGAGGGACACCACCTCCGCAGAACTGGACGTGCAGCAAACCCCGTGGGCCAGGGAGAACAAGCCTGCTTCTGCCCCAAAGCGTCTCCCCCACCTCAGCCTGCGTCTTCCAGAAATCCGCCTCCTTGGAGCTGTTCACCTCACAGTTAATGACCAGGACGTCGGGCAGGCAGCGGATGTTCCGGGTCTGGACCTGCAGGGAGAGCAGGAGATGGAAGCTGGGCAGCACCCAGAGCCCTGGAGAGGCTCAAAACCGGATTTGGCACGTGCTACCCCCTTCCCTCCTCCAACGCCTTTGGCTGCAGAGCTTCCTCCCCGCTGCCTAGCCGGGTTCCCGGTAGCTGGGGGTACTGCGAGAGCAACGCAGCAGCGCAGCGGAGAGCGGGCGTGCTCAGCACCCGAGGGGGGGGGCGCATCCCCTCTGCCCCCCTACCCCGGGTTAGCGGGGTTCAGCTGGAATCTGTGTGACCCCACGAGACACATTCCAGCGTTCGCACAGCCCGGGAAATACCCGACGCCACGCCGGCTCGCCATCCAGGCCAGGAACCGAATCTCCAGCATCCGCTCAGGAGGTTCCCCACTGACTAATGGAGAAACTGCCCCCACCGAGCCGTGGCACGGGGCGCTCACACCCTTCTCCCACACCCCCCTCGCAGCCCCTGAAGGGTGTGAGGTTCTCGCACCCCGCTCCCGGGCTCACCGTGGGCTGGTACTTCTCACAGTTCTCACACCAGGCTTGCGTGTTCTGCTCCAAGCAGATGCTTCGCTTTAAAATTTGGGCGAACTCATAATCTTTGACCGGCTTTTCTGAAGGGAGAAAGCAGGATAACGTCACCTTCCGACACACAAATCTTTTACCAATTTAGCTCAGCCAAACCTCCGGGGTTTTCCTCACAACCACCAGCGAGAAGGTCAACCCCCAAATCTGCTTTTCCGTAGCCAAAAGCTCGGCTGGTTGGAAACCCACCACTCGACCTCGGCTGCTGGGTTTGCCACAGCCCGGGACAGGCCGCTGCAGAAGCTCCTCGCTGCAGGTGTCTGTCACCTGGAAAAGTCACGGCTCATCCGTGTGATGACAAATCCCACCCGGCCACGGGAATACGGACCCCGCCCTGCCCGTTACCAGTGCTCTCGGGGTAGGAGAGGGTGAAGAGCAGCGTGGAGGACACACGGACGGTCTCCTTGCCGCAGCGACACATGCTGCAGTTCTCCATCTCGCAGCTGAACAGCTGCCCGATAACCGAGTCCCCCGAGGACCCAAAAGTGCTGGAGAAAAAGAGCACCGGGGGTTAACAGCATCCCGGCAACCCCTGCGGAGCTGGTACGGTGGGCTGAGCGCCGGGGACCCACGCGTCTCGGGCTGCACAAGGGCAGCTCAGGGCCGGCACCCGAATTCCAGCAGCTCTTGGGGAATCAGCCATGGGGATTCCAGAGCCGGTGCCCGCTGCGCAGCCCCAACACACCAAGCGGCGGGGGGAGGCTTAGGAGGGTTCAAACCCCTCTGCGGGGGGAGCCTGCAGCTCCGCGTGTTCCCCTGCCTCGGGGCAGATGTGGGTGGTGAGCATCGCTGGGAGCCAGCCCCCTCCCCTGGTGCACTGAGTCCCTTATCCCGTCCCCAAGGCCAGGGACTTACCTGCTGCCAGCCCCCCGATACGCCTGCGGTCCCTCCTGCTCCTGGGTTTCCTGGTGCAGCTGAGTAAGGATGAAGCGGTTCCAGCTCTGAATCAGCCGTCCCAGGTTCACCTTCCCTGTGGCTTCGTCCGAGTCAGCCAGGATCAGCCCCAGCGCCGAAGCCTCCGGGATTGTGCGGAAAGCCCGCAAAAAGTTGCTTCCCTGAGCATGGGGCAAGAGTGGCATGTCACCGAGGTCAAGTGACAGGAGTTTCCACGCTCGGCTGATGCCATCACCCCAGGACCTGGCACCACCCGGCTCCTGCTCCACTGAGCTCTGACCCTCCCAGGCAGCCCGGGCTCACCACGGACCTGGCAGGGGTCTCCTCGGGACAGGTCCAGCATATGGAAAAGCAAGCCCAGCTCACAGCCCAGGCAGAACTCCTTCTGGCACAGGTGGTTCTGGACCAGGCAGCGGACTGGCTCCAAGAAATACAGCACCTGGCAGAGACGGAGCGGTCGGGGGGGGGGGTCCCAGAGGCTGCGGGGGTCCGGGGAGGGCTGTCTCCCACCTGGATCATGCAGTTGCAGTAGGCGTTGGGGATATGGGGTTCCAGGCCAGCAAACAGCGTCTTGTTGTAATGCTTGAAGTCAAAGTCCTCCAGCCCCAGCTTGGAGTATTTGATTGTGACCTGAGCAGAGACGCAGCGTGTTACACAGACCCTATCCCACACCACGGGACACCGGGACAACGGAGACGTGGGCAGGTGCTTGGCCCAGGAGGGTCCCTCGCCCCCGACAAGCCCAGCCAGCCCCGGAAGGCCATTACCTTCCTGTACTTCTTGGCCACCATGTAGAGGTGTGGCTCCTCTTCCCTCCCAATCGGGGACTCGGGGACTTGGCTGAAGCTGTCAAACTCATTATCCGTCTCTTTTAACCGATAGGGAATCTGCGAGGGGGAAGAGAAGGGAAGAGCAGCTGAACCCTGAGGCGGAGAGAAGCACCACGTACTGAAACAAGCCACTCCTGGGCTTTCCTGCCTCCCCGAATGAGCAAAGGAATAAACCAGAAGGGAGCGGGGCCCTCCCTCAACCTGCACGAGGCCTCCACACCTTCCTTCTTACAAGGGACTTATCACTGTGGGAAACTACAGCGGCGCTGCGGGCGAGGGCGAAACACAGCAGTGTTTTCCCAAGGGCGAGGGACGTGCCATAAACCTCCGAACCGGACGGCTCAAACCTTTCCTGCCACGGAGCGAGTTATTGATGGAGCTGGGATCTTGGCCTGAGGGGCGGGAGACTCCAGCCCTCTCCCCAGGGCTGGCACCCGCTCAAGAAAAGCCGTCACCTCCACGCTATCCACCTGCCTCCTGCCGCACCCCAGGGCAGGGGATTTCATCTCTCACCCCGTCCCGAGCCCTGCAGGAAGCTCCGAGTGTCCAGCACGCAGCGAGGGCTCCCTCCCGCCCCCAAGCGCAGACCCTCCCCCCCCGGCGCTGCTGGTAGAAGCGCCCCACGTCCCGTACGACCCCCTCCTGAGAGCAGGTACCTGGTTGCGGAGTTTGGTCCTGGGGTTTGGGGCGTAACCGATGAATCCCACTTTTTTCATGGTGCGTAAAATCTCGGGATCTACCGGAGGGGCTCGCCTGCCAAACACACCGTGACTCAGAGGCTGCTCTGGGCAGCATCACTTAACCAAGGGCTGGCTGGGTGCCCTCAGGGACCCACCAGTGGGTCACGAGGGTTTTCCCTCCCCCCTCGACTCCTTCCCTCAGGTACATTTTCCATCACAACACATCGCCTGGACTGCGCCCAAACGCGGCGGCAGCGCCGAGCGCAGGGGTGTCTTAGGACAGGGCTCAGGCAGAGGGAGAACAGGAGTTTACACACAGGCGGAATGCAGCCAGGATCCCACCGGGATCTCCTCGCCGGGAAGATGGAGGTTTGGCCATACCCTACCATCTTCAGACCTACCCCGTCACCGCACCCCAGCGGTTAAGCTCCGCCGCGGGGAACTTATCTCGCGTTTCACCGGGCACGTGACGAGGAAGGGCAGCGCCAGCCACGAGATGGGGGAGGCGGCGGAGCAACAGAGCCGCTCTCCTGCCCCCAAGATGCGGGGAAGGAGAGGAATTCTGCCAGGGACAGCTTTCCTGTGCTTGTTTTCCCTTGGAGAGACCGGCAAATTACCGGGGCGCCGGGGCAGAGTTGGCAGCAGGCCAGTCGGAGAGCAGGGAGTCGTTGGTCAGCGGCACGGGGATGAGGGAGAGCGGCACGAGGTCCTGGTTCCAGTCCAAGTGCGGCAGCGTATCCACGATGCAGGGCAAGGCAAAGTCGGTTTCCCGGGAGTAGGCGTTGAAGGTGACCTCCGGGGAGTCGGCCCAGAGGTGGACACATCCCTCGGAGTCGCCGAAGGCCAGGGCCTGTTTGCTGGCCGAGACGTCGAAGGTCATGATCAGGGGCCCAACGGTGTTCACGTGGAAGATGTCGGCGGGGTTGGCGAGGCCGGTGGGCTCGCAGAACTGGCACTGACCTGCGCGAGAGGGAAGCGCAGAGCGACGTGGCACCGGGGAGCAGGCGGGCGGCCAGCACGCGGTGACCCAGCGCACCTCCCGCTCACGCCGACGCCTCAACCGGCCGGATACGCGACGGGAGAGCTTGGCTCCCGCTGGGATTTGGCCCCGAGCCCGGCGGAGGCCGGGACCGTCATCCCGCTCTCGCCGGCGGAGCGCGGCTGGGCGGGGGATGCGGCTTCGCTCACCCGTCTGGGAGATGATGGCCAGGCGGGAGGTGTAGGTGGGGATGAAGCGGAGGAAGAAGGGGTCGATGTGGACCTGCAGCGGGGTGGTGGCCCGCATCATGCGCAGGTCGTACACCTTCAGGAAGCGGTCGCAGGCGAGGCCGTTCATCCGGCTGGAGAAGCCGCAGGTCACCAGCAGGTTCCCGTGGACGTCAAAGTCAGACAGGCTCCCCGAGTACGCGTCGAATTCGTGCTCCGCCACAAACGTGCGCAGATCCCGCAGGGAGACCTGGGAGGGTAAGACGGGGGCGGGGGGGGGGGCGCTGGGTGCCACGCAGGCGGCACCAATTCCAGGGTATCCCAGAGGGAAGCTGAGCAGCAGCAGGGCCGCCCGGTAGGATGCAGGGGGGGGGCCGGCGTTACCTTCCCCGAGGTGTGCCCGCAGAAAAAGAAGCGGTTTGATTGCCGCATGATGGTGATGCCGGGAACCTCCACGGTGTACTGGGAAGGAGGCGGGAGAGCGGGGTGAGCGGGGCTGAGCCCCAACACAAAGCTCCTTCCCCGCAACGGGGTGCGGCCCCCAACCCAGCCGTACCTTCTGCGTCTCCTGGACGGTGTTGAGGTCTATCTCGACGACGTGGTTCTGCAGGCCGCCAACGAGCAGCGTGCTGCTGTCCGTCAGCAGGAGACTGTGCATGTCCTCGGACTCGTCCATGCTGCGGGAGAGGGGAAAAGGACAGCCCTCACGCTCCTGCCCAGCTCCGGGAGGCAGCGGGGAAGGGATCCTCACCCTCTCGCCGGCTGAGGGACCCGGAACCATTGTCCCCAGCCCGGGGGCAGCTCACGGGGCCGGCACAACGCGCCCGCTGCCAAGGGGAGGCACTCACAGGTAGTCAAAAATGATGAGACCCCCTCGCGACATGTACTTCAGGTTGGTTTTGGTCAGGAAAAGGACGCCGTTCTCCAGGCTCTGGATCTGGCGGATGTCGTCACTGCTGTTCACTTGGAAGGAGGAGTATCGCTCCAGCGTCGGGCCGAAGAAGGAGGTGGCGTGACCCTAAGACCAGCCGGGCACAGGCCCATGAAGTTTCACCCCAGCTTTGCGACACAGGCAAACGCCACCTTGCCCCGCGCCAGCTCCCTGGTGGAAGCAGGCCATCGGCTGCCTTACGGCCTCAGCCAGCTCACGGGAGGGGGCTTCCTGCCCCCCTCTGCGCCCCAAACTGCGGAAAACTGCTCAGGCTTTTCCCTGGAGTAAAGAACCAGAAGTTCCAACAGCCCCACAGGTCAGGGCGATAACGTTACTCGGGAAGCACCAAGCGTATCTGACACACAACCAAGCCTGAGGGCGCCCCGCGCTCTGAGACGCGTCAGCCACCTCCGGGAAGGGGCTCTGCACCGGTGCTGCACAACCCTGGTTTGGGCAGGACCCTCCGGCTCGGCCCCAGGCCCAACGGCCCTCCAACCTGGGCACAGCGGGCAGGCGCTGGGCCGCGAGAGCAGCTCCAGGCCGTGAGTGCGGCTCCAGGCAGTGAGAGCTGCTCCGGGCCGCGAGAGCCGCTCTGGCTGTGAGTGTGGCTCCGGGCAGCGAGAGCGGCTCTGGGCCGTGAGAGCCGCTCAGGGCCGCGAGAGCCGCTCCGGGCCGTGAGTGCAGCTCCGGGCAGTGAGAGCCGCTCCGGGCCATCAGAGCCGCTTCGGGACGCGAGTGCGGCTCCGGGCAGCAAGAGCGTCTCCGGGCCGCGAGTGCGGCTCCCGGCAGCGAGAGCGTCTCCGGGCCGCGACTGTGGCTCCGGGCCGCGAGAGCCGCTCCGGGCCGCGACTGCGGCTCCCGGCAGTGAGAGCGGCTCTGGGCAGCAAGAGCATCTCCGGGCAGCGAGAGCCGCTCCGGGACACGAGTACGGCTCCGGGCAGCGAGAGCATCTCCCAGCAGTGAGAGCGGTTCCAGGCCGTGAGTGCGGCTCCGGGCAGTGAGAGTGGTTCCGGACTGCGAGAGCAGCTCTGGGCCCTGAGTGCAGCTCCGGGCAGCAAGAGCATCTCCGGGCAGCGAGAGCGGCTCCGGGCCGTGAGTGCGGCTCTGGGCAGCGAGAGTGGCTCTGGGCAGCAAGAGCATCTCCCCGCAGTGAGAGCAGCTCCGGGCCGTGAGTGCGGCTCTGGGCAGCAAGAGCGGCTCCAGGCCGCAAGTGTGGCTCTGGGCCGTGAGTGCGGCTCTGGGCAGCAAGAGCGGCTCCAGGCCGCAAGTGTGGCTCTGGGCCGTGAGTGCGGCTCTGGGCAGCGAGAGCATCTCCCAGCAGTGAGTGCGGCTCCAGGCAGCAAGAGCATCTCCGGGCAGCGAGAGCAGCTCCGGGCCGCAAGTGCGGCTCTGGGCCGTGAGTGTGGCTCTGGGCAGTGAGAGCATCTCCCAGCAGTGAGTGCGGCTCTGGGCAGCAAGAGCATCTCTGGGCAGCGAGAGCGGCTCCGGGCCGTGAGTGCGGCTCTGGGCAGAGAGAGTGGCTCTGGGCAGCGAGAGCATCTCCCCGCAGTGAGAGCAGCTCCGGGCCATGAGTGCGGCTCCGGGCAGCAAGAGCATCTCCGGGCAGCGAGAGCGGCTCCGGGCCGCGAGTACGGCTCCAGGTAGCGACCCTCCCAGCCCCGTCCCTGGAGCGGGCACCTACCCCGTGGTTCCCAACCCACAGCATCTCTTCGTGGAGGTCGAAATGGGAGACGGAGACGGGCACCCCCACTTCGGAGACGGCGGTGTGCAGCTCGCTGTACATGCCCTCCATGAGGTGCACCGACTCGGGCACCGCCATCCCCTCCATCGGAACCCCCTCGGGATCCAGCTCCACGTTCTGCAGCAGGTTGGGGTTGAGATGGGGGTCCAGGACGGGATCCAGCGCGGGGTGGAGGGGGGGCGCATACTCAGCTAGGGAGGGGTCAAGACCTTCAAAATTCATGGTGAAAACCAGCGTCTCCCTTTGAAACAGAAAAGGAACTAAGTGGGTCAGTCAGAAAGACCAGGGCTCCCCGATTCCTGGAACCGGCGGCAGAGGCCCGGTGACTCCGAGGGATGGAAAAGGCGGCTGGAATCTCCGGTGAGTGTAAGGTGCAACGCTCCTGCCGGGGACACCGGCAGCACTGGGGCCCGTAAAGTCCCTTCCCCCGGACACACTCAGAGCCCCGTCACGGCCGGGGGAAGGCGCCCGCAGCGGCCCCGTTCGCACTCGGGCAGCGGGGGCCGGTGCACCGGGCAGCTGGGCCCCGTTCACACCGGGTAGAGGGGGCCGGTGCACCGGGCAGCAGGACCCCATTCACACCGGGTAGAGGGGGCTGGTGCACCGGGCAGCAGGACCCCGTTCACACCCGGGCAGTGGCCCCGTTCACACCCGGGCAGCAGGGGCCGGTTCACACCGGGCAGCAGGGGCCGGTGCACCAGGCAGCAGGACCCCGTTCACACCCGGTAGAGGGGGCCGGTGCACGGGGCAGCAGGACCCCGTTCACACCGGGCAGCCCCCCCGGCGAGCCGGACCCCCTGCCCGAGGCACCGGCCGACCCCTCCGAGCCCCGCCCTGCCGCAACCCCCCGGGCCCCCTCCGCACCCGCCTCCTTTTATCTTCGCGGGCCGACACCGAACGCACCGGCGGTATCGGCTGCCGCAGACCCGCGGCCGTTGGCGGAGAGGCCGGGCGGGGCCGGGCGGGGCACGGCGGGGGGGGGGAAACGGGTCCGGCCTGAGGCCCGGCCGCTGCAGGGCCCCGCTCTCCCCCGCCGTGCTCCGAGCCCGGGGTCGCTACCCACAACCCCCCGCGCTCCGGCCAAGCATCCCACAGTGCCCCGCGCCCCGGGGCGGCGGCGGCCGTTACCCACAGCGCCCCGCGCCCGCCATTACCGAGCAGCCGCGGGCAGAGCCCTGCCAGGGCCGCAGTCCCGGGCTCGTCCCGCTGCGCCGCCACGGCCGGGCCGGGGCCGCCGCAGCCCCTCCCGCCGTCGCTATAGCAACCGCGCCCCCCACCCTCCCTCCCGGTAAACCGGTCTGTCCCCGGGGCGGGTGGACCAATGGCAGCGCGGAGCAGGAGGCGCCGACCAATCAGCGCCTGAGTGAGGCGGGACTAAGCTGTGAGGCGGGGGGCGTGCCGGACGGCGTGGCGGAGGGGTCAGAAAGGCTGAAAGCGGCCGTTTCGGGGCTGGGGTGTCAGTGTTGGGGGGGGGGGACGCGGCCCAGACCCCGGGAACCCGGGGGTGGGGAGCCCCTCAGGGCACGCCGAGACCCCCGGGCGCTGCAGTGTCCCCTGGCACCCTATGGGATGCCGCCGTGCCCACCGTGTCCCCTGGCATCCGGGATCCCACCGTGCCCACGGTGTCCCCTGACATCCCATGGTGCCCCACAGTGTCCCATGGGAACCCACCATGTCCCCTGGCATCCCACGGTGCCCCAGTGTCCCTCGGGGTCTCCCCGTACCCACTGGTGTCACGCAGGGTCCCCCCCAACACCGACTCCCAGCGTGTCCCCAAATGCCCCACAACATCCCACGCTGTCTCCTGACGTCCCACGCTGCCCCACAGTGTCCCCTGGCATCCGGGATCTCACCGTGCCCACGATGCCCCCTGGCATCCCACGGGGACCCACAGTGTCCCATGGGGACCCACCGTGTCCTCTGGCATCCCATGGGATCCCACCGTGCCCACGGTGCCCCCTGGCATCCCACGGGGACCCACAGTGTCCCACGGGGACCCACCATGCCCTCTGGCATCCCATGGGATCCCACCATGCTCACAGTGCCCCCTGGTATCCCACGGGGACCCACAGTGTCCCACGGGGACCCACCATGCCCTCTGGCATCCCATGGGATCCCACCGTGCCCACGGTGCCCCCTGGTATCCCACGGGGCCCCACAGTGTCCCACGGGGACCCACCGTGTCCTCTGGCATCCCATAGGATCCCACCGTGCCCACGGTACCCCCTGGCATCCCACGGGGACCCACAGTGTCCCACGGGGACCCACCATGCCCTCTGGCATCCCATGGGATCCCACCGTGCCCACGGTGTCCCTTGGCATCCCACGGGGACCCACAGTGTCCCACGGGGACCCACCGTGTCCTCTGGCATCCCATGGGATCCCACCGTGCCCACGGTGCCCCCTGGTATCCCACGGGGACCCACAGTGTCCCACGGGGACCCACCGTGTCCTCTGGCATCCCATGGGATCCCACCGTGCCCACGGTGCCCCCTGGCATCCCACGGGGATCCACAGTGTCCCACGGGGTCTCCCCGTACCCACCGGTGTCACGCAGCGTCCCCCCCCCCGCCAGCTCCCGATGTGTCCCCAAATGCCCCACAACATCCCACTCTGTCCCCTGGCATCCCACCGTGTCCCACTGGTGTCCCGTGCTATCCCACGGGGTCCCACCGGGTCCCCAGGGCATCGCCCCTGCCCCGGCTTTCCCCCCTCCCAAACCCGCCGGGGGCACGACGCCACAGGCAGGACCACGGGGAGGGAGGGCGGCTCCCCCCGCCCCCCCCGGAGCGGGCTGGGCCCGGGGCCGGTGCTTCGAGGCGCGGCCGGTGCGGGTCCGGGAAAGGCCGGGGACAGCCCCGCCGGGCGGGAGCGGGAAGCGCTGGAGCCGCCCCGTCGGGGCCGCCGCGATTGCGGCGCCGCGGGCATCACGGCCCGGCCCGGTGGGGACCGGAGCTGCCGGCGCCTGCGCGGGTCCCGGCGGGGCGAGGACCGGGGAAGCCCCTCCGGGACAGCGCGGTCCCGGGAACCCGCCAGCGATTTCCCGGTGCGGCCGGGAGGCAGCGGGGGACACGGGGGACACCGGAGGGGACACTGGGGCACACACCGAGGAGGCACCGGGCGCACACCGCCGGGGTCCCCCGTGCGCTCGGCGGGGCGGGACAGCCCCGGTGCACCGGGCAGAGGGTCCCGGGAGGGGGTCGGGGGTCCCGATGCGTCCCGTGCCGCTGCCGCCGCCGTGCTCCCGGGCGCGGAGCCACCAGGAACTGCCCCGGGTTTTCCTGCCCATCCCGTCCCGGCGAGGCGCGGAGCCGGGCGCGGCGGGGCGCAGCCCGGGGACCCCGGCCCGGTATCGCTTCTGCTTTCGAGACAGGCGATTTCGCAGTAACGGGGGGGCGGGTGCCACCTGCCCCGGGGATTCCCCACCTGCCGCCGCCCCATAAGAGCCCGGTGGCGGCGCCGGTGGCGGCACTGACCGGCCATGGCCCCGCTCCGCCGCCTCCACCTCTGCCTTTGCCTCGCGCTGCTGCTGCCGCCGCCCGCGGCTCCCGTCCCGGTCCCCGGGCGGGCCCCCCGAACCGACTGGGTCGCCTGCAGGAACCTCTCCCGGGAGCTGTCGCGGCTGGTGGCGACCCTCAAGGAGCCGCACCGGGTCCTGGTGAGCGCGGGGGGCTCGGCCGGGGAAGGGGAGGGGGGTCCGGGGACATCCGATGCCTCCAGGGCATCCCGGGAGGACGGTATCCCGAGGGTGTGGGGTGACCGGGCAGAGGCAGGGGACATGGGGACCCTGCTGACCCCCTGCTGCCAGGAGGACACGCACCTGAGTGAGGAGGACCCCAAGAACTGGCCCCCCCGGATCCGCTGCAGTGACGCCTGTGACCCCTCCACGCTGGACACCAACAACACGGTACTGGGGATGCGGGGGGCTGGGGTTCCCTGCCTGAGGGTGCCTGGGGGCCCGGGGGGGGGTCTCAGGGATGCTGAGGGATGCACCTGGAGTTCCTGGCGCTGCTGAGTAGTCCCAGGGGTGCCCGAGGGTTCCAGTGGATGTGCACAGAGATCTGAGGGGCCCGGGGGACCCAGGGATGCTGAGGGATGCACCGGAGGTTCCCAGGGATGCCCAGGGGTTCCAGGGATGCTGAGGGATGTGCCCGGGATCCCAGGGGTGCTGGGGCATCCTGGGGATGCCCAAGGGTCCCAGCAGATGTATGCAGGGGTCTCAGAGGTGCCCAGGGGACCCAGGGATGCTGATGGATGCACCAGGGGGTCCCAGGGGTCCCAGGGATGCTGTGGGATATGCCCGGGGTCTCAGGGATGCTGAGGGATGCACCTGGGTTTCCTTGGGGTGCTGAGGGTCCCAGGAGTACTGGGGGACCCAGGGATGCTGAGGGATGCCTTGGGGGTTCCCAGGGGTTCTGTGGTCCAGGGGATGCCGAAGGGTCCCAGTGGATGTGCACAGGGGTGCCAGAGGTGCCTGGGGGACCCAGGGATGCTGAGGGGTCCTAGGAGTACCGGGAGGGCCCAGGGATGCTGAGGGATGCACCAGGGGTTCCCAGGGATGCTGAGGGGTCCTAGGAGTACGGGGAGGGCCCAGGGATGCTGAGGGATGCCTTGGGGGTTCCCAGGGGTTCTGTGGTCCAGGGGATGCCGAAGGGTCCCAGTGGATGTGCACAGGGGTGCCAGAGGTGCCTGGGGGACCCAGGGATGCTGAGGGGTCCCAGAAGTACTGAGAGGGCACAGGGATGCTGAGGGATGCACCAGGGGTTCCTGGGGATGTTGGGGGGTCCCAGGGAGCTGGGGGTTGTGCACAGAGGTCCCCGGGGCTCCGGCTGACACCCCGCTGCCTTCAGCGCTGCCTGCAGCGGATCCGCCAAGGGCTGCAGCACTACCGGGACCTGCTGGGCTCCGACATCTTCACCGCCCGCCGCCTGCCCCAGCTGGAGGCTGCGCTGGACCAGCTCCTGGGCCTCGTCCAGGTGAGGAGCCGGGGTATGGGGGGGCAGCCCCGAGGGACCCACTTCCCCCCCACAGCCAGGGAAGCGGGTGCCCATCAGCCGTGGCCTCAGACCCTCTAACCGCGCTCTCCCCACAGCAGGAGCACGGCCGCGTCCCCCGGCACCCCATGGCCCCCAGCAAGGCCTGGACCCACTCGCTGCTACAGCGCTTGGCGCTCCAGCGGCTCCAGTCCTTCACCGCCATCATGAGCCGCGTCTTCACCCACAGTGCCAGCCCCCGCTGAGGCCAGCCTGGCCACGGACACCTCCCCCCCCGCCCCAACTATTTATTCCCCTCTGCCCCGAGGGGTTATTTATGTGTGACACCCCCTATTTATCTCGGGTATTTATGGGTTTCTAATAAAGGTCTGACGGAGAGGAGCGGCTCCCTGTGTATGGCGCAACCCGGGTCTGCCCGCAGGCAGCTGGGGCAGGAAAGAGGTTTATTTACAGGGTGGGGGGCGAGTGGAGTCACTGGAAGTCGTTGGAGTCGATATGGAGCGAAGGGAAGTCGGTGGCGGCGGCGAAAAGGGAGTTGACGGCAGGCAGGGCCGTGTCCTCGGGCTGCGGCAGGAACGGGTCGCAGGGGTCCAGGAGCGCGGCGCTGCCTGTGGGATGGGGGGGAGGTCAGTGTCGAGGGGACACCCCTATCCCGGCCCCCCCCGGCCCTGACACTCACCTGCCAGCCCGGGGTCCAGCCGCTCCAGGCCCCCATCCATGTCCTCCAGCATGTTGGGCATCAGCTCCGCCACCTCCAGGGTCTCCAGCGCCCCCGAGCACGGCTCCAGTCCCTCCATCAGCGACTGCAGGAGCTCCTGCACGTCCGGGCTCCCAGGCAGCGGCTCCAGGTCCCTCAGCTCCGGTGGCAGTGTTCCCTGTCCATTGGGGACCAGCAGCGGCTCCACAGCCCCCGGCACCGGCTGCAGCGCCCCGGTGTCCCCAGCCACCGGCTGCAACATCCCCAGCCCCACGGGCAGCACCTGCGGTGTCCCCAAGCCCCCTGGTCCCACCTGCAGTGTCCCCTGGCCCTCAGGGACCAGCTGCAAGACCAGCTGCGGCTCCATGGCCCCAGGTGCCACTTGCTGTGCCCCCTGGTCCTCGGGTCCCACGTGCTGCGGTATCCCCAGCCCCCTGGGCAGCACCTGCAGCGTCCCCACACTCCCTGGTCCTACCTGCAGTGTCTCCTGACCCTCGGGGACCAGCTGCAACACCAGATGTGGCTCCAAGTCCCCAATTCCTGGCTGCAGTGTCCCCGGGCCCCCAGGCTGCAGCATCCCCGGGCTTGTGGTCATCACCTGCAGGGTCCCCAGGTTTCCACAGGTGACCTGCAGGGTCCCCAAGCCCCCAGGCTGCAGCGTGCCTGGGCTTGCGGCCACCATCTGCACTGTTCCTGGGCTCGGGGACTGCAGTGTCCCCAGGTTTCCACAGGTGACCTGCAGTGTCCCCGAGCCCCCAGGCTGTGGTGTCCCTTGGCTTGCGGCCACCACCTGCACTGTCCCTGGGCTCAAGGACTGCAGTGTCCCCATGTTCCCAGACGTGACCTGCAGTGTCCCCGAGCCCCCAGGCTGTGGTGTCCCTGGGCTTGTGGCCACCACCTGCACTGTCCCTGGACTCAGGGACTGCAGTGTCCCCAAGCCCCTGGGCTGTGGTGTCCCTGGGCTTGTGGCCACCACCTGCACTGTCCCTGGGCTCGGGGACTGCACTGTCCCCAAGCCCCTGGGTTGTGGTGTCCCTGGGCTTGTGGCCACCACCTGCACTGTCCCTGGGCTCGGGGACTGCACTGTCCCCAGGTTCCCAGAAGTGACCTGCAACGTCCCTGGGCCCCTGGGCTGTGGCGTCCCCGAGCTCCTAAGCTGCTGTGTCCCCAGGCCACCGGGCTGCTGGGTCCCCAGGCCACCGGGCTGCAGCTGCAGCGTCTCCAGGTTTTCTGTGGCAGCCACCAACTCCTCTTCCGTCTGCCACGACTCATTTGCCTGCCTGCAGGGAGAGTCCGGGGGTCATGAGGCTGCAGGCAAGAGGGTCCCCCTTCCCACGGGGCCATGGAGGGACCGAGGCGTCCCCTTGCCTCACCTGGAGGACACGCGGATGAGGCGCCGGTTCAGGTATTTCTTCTGCTCCATCAGGCTCCCTGGGGATGGAGAGGAGAGGTCAGAGGGGGGGGCGGCGGTGGGTGCTCACCCTGTGGCACCGGGATGGGCCGTACCCTCCTGCCGCTGGCTGTAGTAGGGCCCGAAGGCCTCGTCGCGGGGGGTGTCGGGGTACAGGAACTGGAGGGGGTTCTCGGGAATGTTCTCCTCCACCAGCAGCTGGTAGTCACGGATGATGTCAGGCAGCGCCAGGGATACCAGCTCGGCCGTGGTGTAGGGAACCACTGCCCGGAAAGCGGGGGGTCCTGTGGGGTGGGGGGGCCAGCCCGAGTCAGCACTCGGGGCAGGTCTGAGGCTGCAGTGAAGAGCTGGACCCTGAGGGGAGGGGTCTCACCGTTCTCGGGGTGCTCCACCCAGGTACAGGTGACCCCCCCCAGGATGCTCTCACTGAACCGGATCAGGAATGTCCCCGTCCGCTTCCCCTTCAGCAGCTTCTTCTCTTGCTTCCGGCTCACGAAGCCCAGGATGAGCCTGGGGGAGGCACCGTCAGCCCCCGTGGCCCCGGCCCTCCTGCCCCCCCAGCCCCACACCTACCCGTCCTTCCAGAGCTGCTTGAGGTGCTCCTGGAGCAGCCCCAGGATCCCGTCCAGCCAGGCCCAGAAGGAGAAGCCGGAGGCACCATCCTGTGGGAGAGGGTGGGTGAGCAGGGACAGGGGATACTGGGGACAGGGGGCCACGGGGGGACAGACACCCCTCACCTTGGAGAACTTGGGCCAGGGCAGGGTGCTCTCCGGAGACGGCTTCAAGCCTTTGAGGTGAGAGCAGGGTGAGGGGGGCATCACGGCCCCCGTCCCAGCCCCGGGAGGCTTTGGGGGTGGCACCCGGCTTTACCGAAGAGCTTCTCGGCCAGCATGAGGAGGTGGTCCCGGCTAAGCCCCCGCTCGGCCACGCTCTCGAACTGCCAGCTCAGCACCTCGGCCAGCCGGAGCCAGGGCGCCGGGGGGGGCGTGGAGAAGAACTGCTGCTCCTGCGGGAGACGGGGTGAGTGGGGCTGGGGACGTGTGGCAGGGGATGTGCACCGGGGCAGGGGACAGGGATGGGACAAGGATCAGGGGACACGCACTGGAGCAGGGGATGGGCATGGGACAGGGAACAGGGGACACGCACCGGGGCAGGGACCAGGGGACATGCACCAGAGGATGGGACAGGGACCAGGAGACATGCACTGGGGCCAGGGATGTGTGGCACGGACCAGGGGACATGCACTGGAGCGGGGGACAGTGATGGGACAGGGACCAGGGGACATGCACTGGGGCAGGGGACAGGGACGGGACAGGGATCAGGTGACATGCACTGGGGCAGGGGACAGGGATGCGACAGGGACCAGGAGAAAGGAGAGAGAGCACAGGCAAGGAGAAGTGACAGTGAGCAGGAACCTGGGACAGGACACGGGGACGAAGACCAGGCAAGGAGCAGGGATGGGGATGGGACACCAGAACCAGGGCAGGGGGAGATGGAAGGGTCAGGGACAGTGGGGGTGGCAAAAGGCCGGGGGGGGTCCTGCTTGCCTTAGGGTCAGAGCTGAGCATGTTGAACCAGAGGATGGAGGCCCAGGCACTGGAGAGCTGGTTGTTGTTGGAGATGATGACGAAGGGCAGCGTAGAGGTCTGGGGTGGGGGAGCAAACAGGGGTCAGACTGGCAGCTCCAAGACCCCACAGCCTCCCCCAACCCCCACCCCGGACCCCAGCGCTCACCTTCAGCTCCAGCTCCAGCCCGCAGTAGGCGTACGCCAGCGTGAAGGTGATGAGGTGCAGCTCCTCCGTCACGGCCAGGGGACCCTGCGTAGAGGTGGCACCATGGGCACCGGCCGCCGCTGTGCCCCCACGGCCCCCAGCCCCACACCCACCTCGCTGGTGCCTTTGCTGCCCTTGCCGGACCTGCTCTCCTTCTGCTCCTTCAGTGTCTGCGGGGCAGGAGAGAGTCAGCCCGGGGTAGGGGCTGGGGTCCTCACCCCACGCCCCCACCCCACGTGGGTCCAGTTAGGGGCCCCTACAAGGTACTGGAAGTCGCAGACCAGCCCGTCCTGGGGACTGTCCCCTGCCAGGAGTGTTTTGCTGCTCGACGTCAGGATGTTGAACTTGCGAAACCTGCGGGGCAGAGAGAGGCTGCGGGTGGGGGGCCGGGACCCCCCGGGGGGGCACAGGTCTGCCCGCTGCGGCCAGCATTCGCTCGGCTCTCACCCTTTTATTTTGGGAGGGTCCCTGCAAGAGACAACAGGGCGTCAGCGCGGAGTGGGAGACCCCCGCGGCGGGGCAGGAGGGGGCCCACCCCGGGGGTCCCGACCTGTCGATGTGGATCTTGGCCTCCATGCGGTGGTTGCGGTCGTGGAGGCGGACGAGCAGGCGGGCGCGGGCCGAGAACTTGCTGGCCGTGCGCAGCACCAGCGGGCGCTTGCAGGCGTTGGGCATGCTGGGCTGCTGCTCCACCACGAAGGCTCTGGGGGCAACCGTGGGGGTCAGGGCTACCCCAGCCCTGGCCTCCCCAGCCCCCCCACCCATCCCACCCCCACCTCTGCAGCAGGTAGGTGAGCTGCTCCAGCAGCCGCCGCTCCAGGAGGGGGGGCTCTGCCTTCAGCGGGTCCCTCTCGTACGTCACCTTCTGCCGCAGGTCCCCCAGCGCCCGCAGGAGCTTCAGCAGCTGGAAGAGCCCCTGGCCCAGCTCTGTGAACCTGCAGATGCCGTGGGGTTCAGCAGGCACCAGCCACGGTCTCCCCCGTCCCCCCTCCCCATCCCGGCCCTACCAGGTCTCCAGCGGGCGCAGGCGGGTGTCGACGGGGGCCCCCAGGCAGGCACGCTGCTGCCGCTCCTGCCAGGCCGCCAGCTCCTGCTGCAGGAAGTCCCGCAGGGTCTCGCTGCGCCCCAAAAGCTGCTGCATCTGAGCCAGCACCTCCTGCGGAAGAGACACACACCTGAGCAGGGGGTGGGGGGCGGCCGTGGTCCTCCCCCAGCCCCAGCCCGTTCTCACCCGCCGCTGCCGGTCAAGGATCTGCAGCTTGGCCTGGAGGGCTTGGACCTGCTGGGCGTACTGGGGGTCACTGGTCCTGTTCTCGCCTGCGGGCAGGGTGTGAGGGGGGTCAGGGGGGGCACGGGGCAGCACCGTCCCGCATCTACCCCCTGGGTGGGCAGGATCGGGCCTTACCCGGCTGGTAGTGCACCTTGTAGCAGAAGTCAAAGGCGTCCTGAAGGTCTTCCAGGTGCCGGAAGGCTCGTTCAGCCTCCTGGGGACAGAGGGGGGTGAGGGGCCGGGCAGCCCCCGGGGGCCTGGGGGAACCAGGGGGGGCTGTTACCTGCAGGGCTGTGTGGAACTCGGCCAAGCGTCGCTGGATCTGCTGCTCCCGGTCGCTCTCCTGGGGTGTGCTGGGTGCCGGGGCGGCCCCCCCCTGTGGAAACACGGGGTATGGGGTAGCGACCGGCAGAGCCCCATTGGGTGGGGGGGGGGACACGCTCCAGCCTACCTGCCCCCCCATCTGCCCCAGGCGCAGGATCCGCCGCTCCTCCTGCAGCAGGTTGGCCACCAGGTTGGCAAACGTCTCCGGGTACTCCTCGAACTCGGCCTGCGGAGGGGCTGGCGGGTGAGTGGGGCACAGGGATCCCCGACCCCCCTGCCCTGGCCCTTGCCACCCACCTGGAGGTCGCGACGGGCCTTGCGCAGGTTGTGTTTCAGCATGAAGTCCTCGTCGCCCAGTCCCGGGCTGCCCAGTTGCTCACCCAGCAGTGCCAGCAAGGAGTGGAAGAGCATCCGGGCATGGGAGGAGAGCGGCTCGGCCGCCTGCCGCCTGCAGCACCGTGGGCTCAGCACCGGCCCAGCGGGCACCAGCACCACGAGCTCAGCACTAGCCCAGTGGGCACTGGCCCCACGGGCTGAGCACCGTCCTGGCGGGCACCGGTCCCATGGGCTCAGCACCGGCCCAGCAGGCACCAGTCCCATGGGCTCAGCACCAGCCCAGCGGGCACCGGTCCCACAGGCTCAGCACCAGCCCAGTGGGCACCGGTCCCACAGGCTCAGCATCAGCCCAATGGGCATTGGCCCCCCGGGCTCAGTGCTGTCCCAGTGGGCACCAGTCCCACGGGCTCAGCATCAGCCCAATGGGCAACAGCCCCCCTGGGCTCAGCACCGGCCCGGCGGGCAACGGCACCACAGGCTCAGCATCAGCCCGATGGGGTCCCCAGCCCTGGACATCCCCCCTTTACCAGTTCTGGTCCTCGATCCAGGCAGCCAGGCACTGCCGCACCACCATGGGCAGCGCTGCCCCCGCGTACAGCTGGTGGATCTGCTCCAGGTAAGCGTTGGCCAAACTCTGCACCTCCTGCCACTGCGCCATGCTGGGGGGCGGGGGGTGTCAGGGTGGCCCCACTGAGCCCCCTTCCTTCCGGACACAGCATGACCGGAGGCTACGAAACCATCGCCCCACCGGGCTCCCCCCCGCGCCCCACGTACCTGCCCGTAGCGCGGGCTGTGCTGCGGGAGCACTGCGGGCCGGCAGCCCTGTCCGGGGGCAGGAGGAAGGGGTGAGCACCGGCAGAGGTTTCCCGCCCGGGTGCCCGAGCTGGGGATACACCCCCCACACCCTGCCCTCCTCCCCGAGGGGCCCCTGTACCCCATGCGCAGCCCCTTCCCCAGAGGCACCCCTAGACTGGTCCCGCCTTGCACCCCCCACGGGTTCCCTCCAGACAGGCCCCTGCACTTAAGTGTCCGCCCTGCAGGGATCCCTGGAGAGGGGGTGCCCCAAGGGGACACCCCCAAGGGACCCCAGACGGTGACCCCTGCGTGCACCAACCGGGATCCCCTATCTGCGCGCCCCTCCAGGCCCCAGCAGGGCTCCCCGCCCCCGAAGCGGCACCCTGCGGATGGGTCACCTGGCGGATTGGGCCCCTCCTGCAGCCGGGACCCTCCTCGGGACGCCCCCAGCCCCCCGGGACCCCCCGGCCCCGCGCTCCCACCTCGGCGCCCTCGGCGGCCGCCAGCTCTCGAGCCAGGAAGGCGCCGTTGGCCACGCCCCCACCCCACTCTGCGCTGCGATTGGCGGAGTGCGGCGGCAAGGCCACGCCTCCCCGGGCGGGAGACCGAGGTTCCAGCGGGGTTGCCCGCTTCCCCGAAATGACGTCAGAGGGGCGGGGCCAGAGGGGGCGGGGCCAGCAGGGGAGCGGAGTGTAAGGAAGTAGCAGAGCCGACCAGGGACACGGGGCCGTGGGGACAGGGACAGGCTGCGGGGACAGGGACACTGAGCCATGGGGACAGAGCCATGGGGACGGGGACAGGCTGCGGGGACAGGGACACAGAGCCGCGGGGACAGGGACAGGCTGCGAGGACAGGGGCACTGAGCCGTGGGGACAGGAACACGGGGACAGGCTGTGGGGACAGGGACACAGAGCCATGGGGACAGAGCCATGGGGACAGGGACAGGCTGTGGGGACAGGGACACTGAGCCATGGGGACAGGGCTATGGGGATGGGGACAGGGACACAGAGCCATAGGGACAGAGCCATGGGGACGGGGACAGGCTGCGGGGACAGGGGCACAGAGCTATGGGGACCGGGACACAGAGCCACGGGGACAGGCTGTGGGGACAGGGACACAGAGCCATTGGGACAGGGACACAGCCATGGGGACAGGGCCACGGGGACAGGGAGACAGAGCCAAAGGGACAGGGCCAGCCTGTGGGGACAGGGAGATAGAGCCATGGAGACAGGGCCATGGGGACAGGGCCAGGCTGCGGGGACAGGGACACAGAGCCATGGGAACAAGGACAGTCTGTGGAGACAGGGCTGGGCTACAGGGACATGGTGATGGGAGCCAGAGCCAGGCAGGACAAACCAGCTGCCACCACGTGGGTCAGGCAAGGCCACCCCGCAGGGCCCAGGTCCCTGTGCCCCAGGACAGGGCGGCCCCGCATTGATCCAGCACTGCCACCCCCAGGAAGTGACAGGGACGCAGAGCCAGCCACAGCACCGGTGCCTTTATTCAGACGATGAGGACGGGGCCACTGTGGGCAGTGGGGGCGGGTGGCAGGTGCCCCTCGGAGGTGAAGTAGGTGATGAGCGCCCGCACGCCCGCCTTGAGCCCTGGCTGCAGAGCCAGCTGTATCCCCAGGCCCACAGGGCCACCGGCGCTGGCGGCGAGGGCGGCCAGGCCGGCGTAGCCCAGGTCCTCGGCGACCTCCAGGGCACGCGTGGAGGCCCGGGCCTCGCAGCCCTGGAAGGCGTAGTAGAGGCTGGTACCCAGGTTGTAGAAGGTGCTGACACCCGGCACCCACTGCAGCACCCCGTGGGCCTCCCGCTCCCCCGGGGGGTTGCAGGCATCCTTGTCCTCCCGCCGCCACCGCCGGGACCGGTGCCAGGCGGCACGGTGGCATGCAGACGGCCGGGCATCGGCCCTGACCCCCAGGAGCCCGTGGATCCCCTTGGCGGAGGCCCCCGCGGCCGGCACCCCGGTTGGGGTGGGATGGGTGCCGGCGGCGGGCCCCTGAAGCCGGGGTGGTGCCGTGCAGGGCCACACCAGGCTGAGGAGGAGAGACAAGGCCTCGGGAGCCGGGTCGGTCCGCAGCCGTGCCAGCCCCCGCAGCAGCGCCGCGGCCTTGGCGGGCCCCAGCTCCCGGGAGAGCCCCAGCACTTCCTCCTCGGCCTGGGGCCCGCAGGCCGCCCCGCTCAGCACCAGGGTCATGGCGGCGCGGGCCAGAGCGCGGGGTGACGGCGGGAGCTGGGCGAAGCCGGGCAAGGCCGTGGGGCGCAGGTCCTGGCAGGAGACCCTGCGCCCCGGCAGGGCCCGCGGCGGGATGAGCTCGGCCAGTTCCACCAGCAACGCTCGCGCCGCGGCCCGGTCACCGGGGCCCGGGGGAGTGGTGGGGTGGGTGCTGTGCCCCAGGCCGAGGAGGAGCAGGAGGAAGAGCAGAGCCTGGAGCATGGTGACAGCTCCAGGGTGGCCTGCAAAGGCAGAAGAAGGGGCAGGGTCCCGTCAGTCACCCCCCACAGCCCCCCACTGTCCCCAGCTCACCCGCTCACAGACGCCAGTGTCTACTGTCCCGTCCAGCCGCTGTGGCCACTGTCCCCGCGGCCCCTTTATAGCCGCCCTTATCGCGTGTTGCGACACTCTGGGTCCTGGCCCCGGCCCCAGGCAGCGCCCAGCCCCAGGGACCCGGCCCCTAGACCCCCCCCCGGCCCCAGGCAGCGCCCAGCCCCAGGGACCTGGCCCCCAGACAACCCCCCGGCCCCAGGCAGCGCCCAGCCCCAGGGACCCGGTCCCCAGATCCACCCCCCTCCGGCCCCAGGCAGCGCCCAGCCCCAGGGACCCGGACCCCAGACCCCCCCCCGCCCCAGGCAGCACCCAGCCCCCAGACCACACCCCTCCCCGGCCCCAGGCAGCGCCCAGCCCCAGGGACCTGGCCCCCAGACACCCCCCGGCCCCAGGCAGCGCCCAGCCCCAGGGACCCGGCCCGACCCGGCCCCCAGACCCCCACACCAGGCAAGGCCGAGAGCCGAGTCGGTTCTTTTATTATTTAAAAGGCGTTGGGGCATAAAAACCCAAAACAGCTGAGGGAAAAGAGGGAGTTTGGGGTAAAAACCAGGGAAATGGAGACACCGGGACAGACGTGGGGGGCAGAGCCCCCACCTGCTTTCGCAGCACCCTTAGAAACAGCTTGAAAACCTGCAGAAAACCCAGAACACAGCCCGGGGTGGGGGGAGACCCTCAATCCCCCTCCTCTTCCTCCTCCTCCACACAGCGGATGCGCTTCCGCCTCCCCAGGGGCTGAGGGTCCTCGTCCTCCTCAGAGTGGGGGGCTGCGGGGGCTGGTTCTGCACCTGGGGTGGAGGGAGTGGGGGAGAAGGCTGAGCCCCTCGACCAGGGGGTGCAGGGAGTGAGGGTACACCCCTGTGCCCCCCTCCCCACTGTCTCCCCAGCACCAGGGCTGTGGCAAAGGGGCTGGGGGCCAGGTCGAGCATGACCTGGTGACACCCAGAGCATCCCAGGGGAAGAGTCGCCCCAGGAGAGACCCGGGGGGGGGGCTGAACCCACCTGAGCTCCCACCATCCTCATCCTCACTGTCCAGCTCCCGTCGCCTTTTGGTGCCCGGCTGCAGCGGGACGGGGACAGGCTCCTCGCTGCAGCAGAGGGTAAAGGGGTTGGCACGGCTCAGCCCCACACTGGGATAACCCAGGGGTCTGGATACCCTCCCCAGTCATGGAGGGACCCTCCCCAGCGATGGGGAGAGGGTCCAGCTCAGGGGTCGGTGTGCGGGAGCCCGTTCTCACCTCTCCAAGTCCGATCCCAGCGCCACTGGCTGCTCTGTTGACGGGCACAAGAAGAGGGGCTGAGGGCTGGCACCACGGCTGAGGGACCCCAGCCCAAATCCCACACCCTCAGCCCAGCCCCTCACCTGGAGTCTGGTCCTGGGGGCACCTGGGTGGCTCCAGCAGCCCCGGGGGAGCCCCTGAGGGCTCAGGACCGTGGTGGGCGATAGAGGCGGCTGCGCGGCGGAGCTGCTGCGGGGTGAGGCCAGCCGGGATGCGCCAGAAGGATTCCTGGGAGAGGGGAGACACTGCAGGGGCCACGCCGGGAGTGAGGGGATGGGGACAAGGACGGGGACAGGGACCTCACCTGCTCGTCGGCGGGGGGCCGGAGCCCCAGCTGCCGTAGCAGGGCCTGGAAGCGCCGGTCCTCCATGGCATCCTCGTTCTCCTCTGAGAGCGGCACCAGCGGCACGGGGTGGGACATGCCTGGGCCAAGAGCACCATCAGCCTTGACCCGGACCCTGCCCTGGCTCACCCCCTCTCCCCACATGCTCACCATCCTCCTCACGGTCCCCAGCCGTCCTCCTCAGGGAATTCTCCAGCCACCGCAGGGGCCCGGCCAGGCCTGGGGACAGGGAAGAGTGAGACAGGACACGGCACCAGAGCCAAGCCCGACCCGGGACGGGGAGCCAGAACCCCTCACCCACCTTCCTGATGCAGATGATGCACCAGCCCCTGCCCAGCCCCTTCCTCAGGCATCCAGTGCTCCTCCACGGGGCCTTCCTCCGCTTCATCCTCCTCCTCCTCCTCCTCCTCCTCCTCCTCACTGTCCCCATCCTCTGCCGAGCTGTCCTGGACAGGCACCGCCGGGGTGCCCGCCGCACCCTGCTGGGTCCAGGGGTGTGTGGGTGCCTGTGATGGGGCAGCACACGCAGGGCAAAGCCCAGAGCACCCCCACAGCCCCCCACCGTACCGGCCCGGGGCCACGGCCCTTCCTCCGGCGCTTCTTGTAGAGCTCCTTGCGCTCCGACACCAGCCCCAGCCCCAGCAGCTTCTCCACCACACGAGCCCGCGACCGCCGCGCCGTCAGGTGCTTCATGATGTTCCCCAGGACGTCTGCAGGGAGAAGGGTCAGGGTGGGGGGCTACAGGGGGTCATTCCCCCTCAGCTTCACTCACCATCCGAGCTCTGGAACTCCTCGAAGAGCCGTGTCAGCTCCTCCTCCTGCTCCTGTGTCCACAGCACGATGCGGGTGCCCTTCCTGGCGGGGGGGAGGGCACAGCTGTTGGTCCCTACCCCAGGGCGATGTGGCCACCCCAGCCCGGGGGTCCCTGACCCACCTCTCCCGCGGGAAGTCCTTGGTGCTGTTGGCCAGCCCCAGCCGCACCAGCTGCTTCACCACCTGCTTCCGCGTCCGGCCGGGTGCCGAGAGATGGGCCAGGATGGCGGCGATGACGTCCTCGCCTGCGGGAGCGGGAAGCTGCAGGGACACAGCCCCCCACTGCTCCCCGGGGGTCCCGCTGCCTCAGGGAGCCCCAGTACCTTCCACCTCCTTGTACTTCCAGTACAGCTCCCGCAGCTCCTGCTCCTCCCGGGGTGTCCAGGGGGGAACGCGGCTCCTGCCAGCCCTGGGCAGAGGTGAGGGGGGAGTAGGGGAGGTGAGGGAAGGTGAGGGGAGGTGAGCAGCCCCCTCCCCAGCCCCACTCACCCCTCTCCCTCCCCCAGGGAGCCATAGCCCTCGGTCATCTCCCGGATGGCCGCCGGGTTCTTCCAGAAGAGCAGCTCCACGAAGGCCTTCTTGTTGGTGGCCGCCAGCGCAAAGAACTTGCCCAGGATGAACTTGGCCAATGCCACCAGCTCCTGCGGGCAGAGGGAAGGAGAGCAGGGCTGGGACCCCTCCCCAGGGCCGCAGGGGGCTCGGGGGTGGGGGGGGGGAGCCAGGCCCGGGCTGACCTGGTGTGCAGCGGCGGCAGGGTCGCTGAGAAGACGGTGGAAGAGGGAGAAGAGGGAAAGCTGGAAGAGCAGGGCCTCCATGTGCAGGTCGCGGGCCAGGCGGTGCAGCAGGCGGGCGGCGCAGTGGTTGGTGCGGGGGCTGTTGCGGGCGTACCCCCGCAGCAGCAGCACAAGCGCCCGGACCACGGGGGCACAGGCAAACCTGCCCAGTAGCTCCGGTGAGCGGTGCCGCCCCGGTGAGCGGAGCCAGCCCGGATCTCCCACCCCCACCCCCAGCCCCTCTCACCGCTTCAGGTAGTCAAGAAAGTTGAACTCCTTCTCTGACACCTGCATGGTCTGTTCCTCCTCTTCCTCCTCCTCTTCCTCCTCGTCCTCCGGCTCCTCGGCCTCGGGGGGCACGTGGTCTGTGGTGGGACAGTGCTGAGAGCCTGGAGCATCCCCACCCAGAGCCCCCCGCCCCCGGCGCCACCGCTCAGGGACTCACGGGGCAGGGCAGCGAAGAAGATCTCCTGCAGCAGTTGGGTCTCCTCAGGCGGCCCCGCATCAGGGGGTCCGAACACGTCCCCTTCGGGCCAGACATCCCTGGGGAGACGGGAGGGGGACAGGCTGGCACCGTGTCCCCGTGCCCTCGTGCCCCTGCCCGGGTGCAGGATGGGAATTGTGGTGCCGGTACCTGGCAGAGCGGAGCAGCCGCAGGGCCTGGGGGGCTTGGGCATCCCGCAGGCACGCCTGGATCCGCAGCAGAGCCTCTGCCCGCTGCTCCTCCACCGGCGTCTCCGAGGCGGCATCGAAGGGCACCACGTCCTCAGGGAGGGGCACCTCGCCCTGGGGCAAGGACACTTGTCACCCCGTGCCCCACCAAAACATCCAGTGCCCCCCCCCTTGCGCTGCATCCTTCCCCCTACCTGCAGGCAGGCCTGGAGCTGCGGGACCAATCCTGCCCACAGCTCCTCCAGCTCTGCAGCGCTGAGGGGCTGCGGGGCGAGGGCTGCGGGCGCCCGCGGCTTCTTCTTCCTCCGCACACGCTTGCTCTGGGGGACAAGGACGAGGTCAGGAGGGGATGCCTGACACCCCAGGACCCCTCCCTGCCCCCAAAGCGGGGCAGCCGCACCCCACCTGCACCACGAGGCCGGCGCGGCCCTGGCAGAAGCGCTCCAGCATTCGGAGGAAGAGATGGGCCGTCTCCACCAGGTCCCGCAAGAAGCTGCGCGGCTGCTTGGTCTCGTCGAACTTGCGGAAGAGGGCGAGGAAGAGCTCCCGGTATTCCATCAGGTAGAAGATGTTGCCTGGGAAGGTGGGAGTCAGCTGTGAGGGGGGCGGTGCTTGGGGTCAGACCCCCTTTAGGGAGGGGCGGAGGGATAGGGCGACTCACTCTTGATGACCTGGCTGCTGTCCCGCACCGCCTGCTCCGGGGACTGGTCCATCTCCTGCACCGTCCGCAGCAGCTCCTGGTACGCCCTCAGGGCCAGGTGCATCCTGGAGATGGGCAGCATCAGGGCAAGGCTCCGTGCCTGGGGTGAGGGGGGTGGTCCCAGGCAGCTGGAGGGGGTGTCCCAGCCCCCACCTGCGGGCCCAGGTCACCGCCTCCTTCTTGTCCACCAGCGCCATCTCGTAGTAGGTGGTGAGGTTCTGCTCGATGAAGTGGAAGGCGCGGACGCCCACCGTCTCCGACACCAGCTCGGGGCGGAAGCCCCGCCGGCGGTTGAAGGCCATGAAGAAGGCGGTAGCCCACAGGTAGTAGGTCTCATCGTGCTGCTGAGCCTTCTCCCGCACCAGCTGGTCCTGGGGACAGGGAGAAGGGGCTCAGCAATGGTCCTACAGCCCGGGGAGGAGGGTCCCAGCCCCCTGCCAACCCCTCACCTTGACCAGCAGCATCAGGCGGTTGTAGCAGCCCTCCAGGAAGTCCTGGCAGAAGCAGCGCAGGAAGAGCCGGACGTTGCGGGCAGAGCGGCGGGAGGGCTCAGCTTCGGGGGCGGCCTGGCGCCGCCGCGGCACCCGCCGTGGCTCCTTGCCCAGGTCGTGGCTGTAGCTCTTGAGCTGCGGGGGACAAGCACAGAGCAGCTGGACTTACACCCCCGTGTCATCGTCCCCGCGTGACCACCCCCCCATCATGTCCCCGCGCTCACGTTGTGCAGCCCTTTGTGGAAGACGACGTCCCGGTCCCCGATTGCCTTCAGGCCTTGCAGGACGTAGGAGCCACCAAATCGGGAATGCCTGGGGCAGGGGGACATGGGCTGAGCCAGGTGCCAGCCCCGCCACGGGGGTCCTGGCCCCGCCGTGGGGTCCCCTCCTCCTCACCTGGACGGGCGCTGCAGCGCTCGAACCCTCCGCTCCGCCAGCTCCCGCTGCCGCAGGGTCTCCAGCTCCCGTGTGTCCTCCCCGTGCTCGGCGGCCGCCTGCCCCTGCCCCAGCGCTGCCAGCTCCTCCGGGCTCTGCAGGCAGTGCCGTCAGCGCTGTGGGAGGACCCCGGGGGGGCTGCTGCCCCCCCAGCCGCCCCCCAGCCAGGCTCACCTGGTCGCGGAACATGAGGGAGATGATCTCCAGGACGTGCAGGGCCCATTGCTGCTCCGCCTGGGCGCTGGCCAGGAACTTGAGCAGGTCGTCCATCCCACTGATGTGCAGCGCCCACAGCACCCGATCGTGCACGCTGGCATCACCGTCCACGCCCTGGTGGGGGGGACAGCGGGGGTCAGCAGGCAGGGTGTTGGGGTCCGCAAGGAGTCACCGCTCAGGGAAGGGCCCCATCCCAGTACCTGCTCCTCCGTGGGGTCCGGGGGGACGTGCAGCACATTGCGCACCAGCAGCAGGATCCTCTCGATCAGCAGCGTGTCCTCCTCCTGCCGCTGCTCCCAGTCCTGGGGTGGTGGAGAGGTGAAGGCTCCCCCGCAGCACCCATGGGGACCCCAGCCCTGCTCGGCTGGGACAAACCCCACAGCCCCCGGGAGCCAGGCAGGGACACGGGACTCACCAGCTGCAGCAGGTCGTAGAGCTTCTCGCTGAGCACCCCAAAAACCTTCTCACTGGCAAAAGCCTGCAGAAAGCCCTGAGTGAGCAAGGGGGGAGTGTCTGGGCAGAGCCCCCACCCACCCAGGGGCCCCTCCCTGGGCAGACTCACCTCTTTGTAGGCCTGGAGGTAGGACAGGACCTGGAGAAAGTGGTGCCGGGAGGTGGCATCCGATGGCACTTTGCCGAAGCAGAGCAGAGCCGGCTGCGTCAGGTTCACCATCAGCCTGCGAGGGGTCGGGTTGGGAGCGCGTGGGACCGCTGCTCCGGGGGGAGCCCCAGCGGGGCCACCGCCAGCCCCCAACACCCCCAGTACCTGACGACAACATCGAAGAGCACCTTATCCTGCGGGTACTGGATCAGGATGGGCAGGAGGTCGTTCTGCAGGATCTGGGCTGCTCCCAGCTGCTGCCGGACATCCCGGGTCTCGTCCTCATGGCGCAGGTACCGGATCAGGTCCTTGACGCTCTCTGGGGGACACGGGACCGTGAGCCCCCCTACCGTCACGCCCGGTCCCCGCTGCCCCCCCGCCGCCCCACCTACCCAGGCAGTCGGGCTCCCGGTGGTAGACGTCCCCTTCCAGGTAGCCCAGGGCGCTGCAGGTGGCCAGTAGCTCGCAGTTCATCATGTACCAGTCCATGCAGCGCGGCGCGGCGCTGGGGACCGGGAACCTTCTGCGAGACGGCCGTCAGCGCCACCGCCGGGGGCCGCGCCCGTTCTGGGGTCCACCCGGCCCCTCCCCCGCCGGTACCGGGGCACCGGCCAGCTTCAGGTATGCCCCACCCCTTACCGGGGGCACCAGCTGGCCCCGGTTCCCGGGAGTGCCCGGGATCGGGGCACCAACAGGGATTCCCTTCCCCGGGGCACCAGCCGGCCCCCCTTCGCGCCCGGTACCGGAGCGCAGGCCGGTCCCTGTCCCGCCGCCACCCCCCGATCCCCGAGCACCAGCCCGGCCCCTGCTCCGGCCCTCCCCGCCCCCCCCGATATCGGAGCACCCACCAGCCCCGTCTCCGCCGCCCTCGCGGCCGAAGAACCCCGGGCACCGCCGCGGGGGCGGCGTTACACAACCGCCCCAGTTCCCGCGGCGAGAGGCCCCGCCCCCGCCCGCGAGCTTCAAGCGGGAAGTCCCACCCGAGAGGCCGCACCGGGGCCTTCCCTCCCCTCCCGTCACCCACCACGGGCATGAACCGGCGGCGCGGTGCCCCGCAGCCCCCTCCCCTCGGAACCATTCTCTCCAATGTGCTGCTCCAGGGAGACCCCCCGATTCACGGGTCACCCTGCGGGGAGGGTGTGCGCATGCGCGACGTTGCCCTTTTAAGAGCGGCGCCTGCTGCCTCGTAGCCCCTCCCCTGGGGCGGGGCCGGGTGGGGCCTCCCCTGCGGCGCGGGAACGGGCTGCTGCGGGGGCGCGTCCCATCAGCCCCCGCGCGGTTACCGGGACGGCGCGGCCCCGGTTTTCCCCGGTTTCCCCCGGTTCCCCCCGTCCCAAGCGCCGGGCACGGCCGCGAGCGGTTACCAAAATAAAAGAGCAGGTTTAATTCACCGAACACAGAACTCCCGCCGCGGCGGGGCGGCCCCGGCCCCGGTACGGGTGACCCCAGCCGGTTCCCGGTTCCCAGCAGCGGGGCCCCGCCGCCGCCGCCGCCTGCCGCGCCGCACACACACGCACCACACGCACCGCGGCGGCCCCGTCACAGCAAAGCAGCGGGCGGGCGCCGGTGAAGGGGGGGTGGGGGGACACCGGCACCGGCGCTACAGGCCCTGCGTCTTCAGCTCCAGCGGCTCCGCCGGCGGCTCGGGCGGCGCCTCGACGGCGGGGGGCTCTCCCTTGAGGGCGGCCAGGCGCTCGGCCAGGCTCCGCGGCCGCGGGCACAGCGCGAACTCGTACAGCACCGAGCCCAGAGCCGAGCCCAGCAGCGGGCCCGCCCAGTACACCTGCGGGGGGGCGGCGTGGGAACCGGCACCCACCGGAAAACCGGGTACAGCCCCCCCCCCCCCCCGCCCACTCCCTCGGGGGTCCACACCCCACGGCCCGGCCTTTGGGGGACCTGCGTGGCCGGGGGCTCCCCCACCTCCGCACACACCCCCTCCCCAGCCCTGCGGGGGGTCCAGCCCGGCCACGGGGCACCCACCTCCCAGTGGGGGGGGGCAGCCACGACCCCCGAGATATCGGGGGGCAGCCACGACCCCCGAGATATCAGGGGGTGGCAGGACTTGGGGCGGGGGGCTCCTCGTGCCCCATCTGTGCCCCCCCCAGCACCCTGGGGTGCTGCCGTCACCGGACCGGCTCCGGCAGCCGGCCCCCCTTGGCGGGTTCACCCGGGGCTGGGGGACAAGTGGGGTGGGCTGGGGAGGGCCTGGGGCGGGATGGGGGGTCCCCCCACCCCACTTACCCAGTGGTTGGTGAAGTTGCGGGTGATGACGGCGGGGGCGAAGGAGCGTGCGGGGTTCATGCCGGCGCCCGTGTAGTGGATCTGTGGGGAGAGCGGGGTGGGGGGGACACGATGGAGCCGTGGGGGTGCCAGCCAGCTACCCCTATGGCCCCGGCCCACCGCCCCCCAGCCCCCTGGGTGACGCTAGGAGGGTCCCTTACCCCGAAGAGGTGGCCGAGGGCGAGGGAGAAGCCGACGGGCAGCGCGGCCGAGCCCGGGCGTCCGTCGTGCCGGTCGTCGAAGCTGGCCAGGACGCAGAGGACGAACTGGGCGGTCAGGAGCACCTCCACCACCGTGCCCTGGCCCGGGCCCACGCCGGGGTGCAGCTGTGTGGGGAGGGGGCTCAGCACCCCGCCTGCTCCCGGCCAGCAGCCAGCACCCCACGGGGCTGGTCTCCCATTCTCCTGGCACCCCAAAACCCGCTGCCCCGACCGTCATCCCCACTGCACCCCAAACCCCTGCTCACCCCCAAACACCTCCTGGACACGCAGCCCCCCCTTACTCCCCACACCACCCCAACCCCCCCCAAATCCCCCATTACCCCCCGCCAAGCCCTGTAACCCCCCCGTTACACCCCCACATTACCCCAAACCACCTCCTGCAGTCCCCCTGCCCTGCCGTACCCCAACCCTTCAAGCACCCCCAGCCGCCCCCCCAAGCCCCCGCTCACCGCACTGAGGCCGAGGGTGCCGCGGATGGGGGCCGGCGTCACCCCGTAGAGCACCCCGGCCCCGGCCAGGGCGCCCAGCACTTGGGCCAGGAGGTAGCCCAGGGCTCGGGGCAGGGAGAGCTGCGAGGCCAGCAGCAAGGCCAAGGTGATGGCCGGGTTGACGTGGCCCCCGCTGACGTGACCCAGCGCCTGCACCAGGGTAGCCTGAGCCAACCCGAAGGCCAGGGCGGCCCCCAAGACGCTGGGGGGGCCCGGGGACCAGCGCAGGGAGGCCCCCAGCCCCAGCAGGGCATAGAGGAGGCTGCCCAGGAATTCGGCCAGGACAGCCCTCCAGAAGGAGGACGAGCGCAGCTCCCGCATGGCCTGGCCCCGCTTGCCCTCCGCGGCCCCGCACCCCTCCCCGGGGGCTGCCCGCACCCACCTTTATAAGGCCCCCCCGGGGCCGGCCCTAGGGGTGGGATCCCACCACTGCCAAACCCCCCCCCACACACACCCCGTTAACCGCTTCGCTGCCCGGGGTGGGGGCCAGGTTGGAGGGCAGCCAGTGTCACCACCACCCCCCCCCCGCCGGGGCCCCTTGGGGTAGCCCCGCACCCCTCCTCCCCAAGGATAGCGGGGACCCCCCCCCGAGCTGCATCCATCATCCCTGGGGCTGCCCGCCCTGGGGGGAGGGGGCTCTGACCCATAGATGCCCTCTGTGGGGTTTGAGGGGGGGGGCACCGCCATGCTTGAGGGTTGGGGGCAGCACTGAGACACCCCCCCCCCCATGTTTTGGGGCACACTTTGGGGCCGCCCCGCAGGGACCCAGTCTCTGCCCACCCCACACCGGGGGGGGCGCTGACTGCCTCCCCCCCACACCCAGGGCCAGCCCCGCTGGGGGCCGCGGGGGCTCCCCCCGCCCCGGCCTGTTGTTTGGGAGGGTTATTCAGCCTGGCTTAGCGGGCGCTAATTCCCAGGCCGGGGGGGGGGATTAGGGCCTGGCCCCGCCATTGGCGCCCGCCGAAATCTGCCGGGGCTGCAGAGGCCGCGACAAAGGGCTTTGCTGCGCTCAGCGCCCAGCGGGCACGGGACGGCCGGACGGGGGGTCCCGGCCCCCGCCCTCGCCGCGGGGCCGCTGGGAGGGGGCACGGCGGAGGATCCCGGCATCAGGGTGTCCCCGTGCTCCCCGGGTGCAGGGCGGGGGTCTTGCAACCACTGTGACCCCCCCCAGCCCGTCCCCCACAGCGACGCTCTGCACTCAGATGCGACTCAAAGCCATCTTTAATCCCCTTCTGGGGGGGAGGGTGGTTGAGGGGGGGGGGCTGGAGCCATCTGTGCACGGTCCCCTCAGCCCCCCCCCAACCCCGCTGAGGGGGGCACAGTGCCCTGGGTGTCCCACGGACGCTGCTGGGCTCGGGGGCTGGCGAGGATCCGGTGTCGGGGCCCATGTGCGCTGGGTCACAGTGGGGGGCTGGGGGCGTTGAGGCTGTGCCCTGCCCTCACTCGGCCGGGGGGGGCCGGGGGGCCGCGGGTTGAAGGCGAGGAGGGGGACAGGCTGGTGGTCTCCACCAGCGCCACGTCCCGGCAGGAGAGGCAGGCGCCCAGCTTCTCCCGGGAGGCACCGGGGGCGAAGACGAACTCGTAGGAGAACCCGGCCAGCACCGCACCCAGCACCGGCCCCAACCAGTACACCTTGCGGGGGGGGGGACACTGGGTCAGGGGTGCCCCAGGTGCGGGGGCTGCTGGGCACTGCTCCAAGGATGGGGAACCGGGAAGCCCACACCGGTGACGGGGACTGACTGGAGGAACCTGCTCCAGGCATGAGGAGCCGCGGGGGGGTCAGATGTTTGGGATGGGGGACCGGGAGGGGCGTGTCCCAAGGATGGGGACTTGGGGGGACCCGAACTGTGATGGAGGGACCGGGAGGACCCAAACTGGGGGTGCAGTTGAGGGTGACCTGTCCCGGGGAGGGGCTGGAAGACTCCTACAAATGAAGGGAAGTGCCAGGGTCCCCTGTCCTGGGTTGGGGATGGGACCAGGGGGGTCCCACGCTGGGGGGACCCATCCCCACACTGGGGTCTCTGGGGGGTACCGGGGGGACGCTGCCGACTCACCCAGTGATCGTCCCAGATGCCGGTGACGATGGCTGGCCCCAGCGAGCGCGCCGGGTTCATGCTGCCCCCCGAGAACGGCCCCTGTGGGAGAGATGGAGGGGTCAGGGCTGGCCAGGGCAGGGGCCAGCAGCCCCGTGGCGGGGGCGCCCGGGGGTCCTTACCGCAGCCAGGGCACCGGCAGCCACGGCACTGCCCAGGGCCAACCCGCCCTGGGGGGCCGCCCCGTCGGCGGCAGCGAAGGCGGCCAGCGCCAGCTGGAAGGTGGCGAAGGTCTCCCAGGCCAGGGCTTGCCCCACCGTCGCAGTCACCTGCAGCGACGGCCCGGCCTCAGCGCCCCGTCACCGGGACGGGGACAGCGATGGGGACGGGGACACTCACCCTGGTGACAAGGTTGGCGTCGTCCGGCAGCACCAGGCGGGCGGCGGCGGAGGCCAGCACGGCCCCGGCACACTGGGCCAGGAGCCCGGCGGCCCCACGCAGAGCACCCAGCTTGCGGGTGCAGAGCAGGGCCAGGGTGAGCGCCGGGTTGGCCTGGGGTGCTCCGAGGGTGCAGGTCATTGCCCCGGCCACCAGCCCCCCGGCCAGCGCCGGTGCCAGGGGCCCAGGGGCCACCGAGGCGCCCAACACCATCCCCACGAAGATGAGGGTCGCCGATGCCTCCGCCAGCACCCCCCGCCAGAAGCACCTGCTCCGCAGCTCCTGGGGGCACAGGGGGGCCAGGCGTTGCCATGGGGGGCACCCTGGAAACCAGGAGATGGGGTACCATGGCAATGCACTGGGTACCATGGTGATGGGGTCCCTCGGTGATGGGGTACCATGGCAACGCACTGGATACCATGGTGATGGGGTCCCTCGGTGATGGGGTGCCATGGCAACGCACTGGGTACTGTGATGATGGGGTGCATTGGTGATGGGGGTACCATGGCAATGCACTGGGTACCATGATGATGGGGTGCATTGGTGATGGGGTGCCATGGCAACACAGTGGATACCATGGTGATGGGGTCCCTCAGTGATGGGGTGCCATGGCAATGCACTGGGTACCGCGGTGATGGGGTACCTTGGTGATGGGGTGCCATGGCAACAGGATGTCTCAGTGACTGGGTACCATGGTGATGGGGGGTGTCTTGGCAATGGGGCACATTGGCAACAGGGTCACCATGGCAATGGAAGAACCATGGCAACCGAGGTGGGTGCCATGGCCACAGAAATGGGGTCACGACCCCATGGGTCTGGGGGTCACGGCGGGGCGCGGGGGTGGCACACAGGGACCCCTATGCCGGCGCTATGTGCTGCGGCTGAGATGAGAGACTGGGGGGGTCGAGGGCTGCCCACCCATCCCCCTGGCAGGGAAGGACGCCCTGGCTCTGGGGGAGAGTGAGGGGCTGAGGGGAAGGGGCTGGGGCAGCGCAACCCGCAGGGTCTTACCTCCCCGATGGCCATGGCGCAGCTGCGGGGCCGAGGCAAGCACAGAGGATACCCAGGGAGGGGGCACCTCCCACCCCCCACGGCCATGTCACCCCCCCCCAGCACCGTCAACCCCCAAAGGTATGGGGAGGGAAGGCCGCAGGCTTGGCACAAGGCCCCCCCACCGGGGTTGACGATGGGGCAGGGCCCTGGGGGGCTGCAGGGGTCCTGGGTTTGAGCTCAGAGCATCTTTGGGTGCCATGGCAACGAGCTGGGCTACTTTGGGGCGTTACCAGGACGACCAGCGCTCCATCCCCGGCCAGGAGATGAAAGCCTGGGATGAAAGGCTGGGGGGAGCCGAGCCCCGTGCGGGGGGGGACACCCCCATAGCCAGCCCTGCTCAGACACCAGTGATGGGGCTGGGGCGGGGGCGGGGGGGCAGCTGGGGGTGCCCCTGTGCCCGCGCGGAGCCGGGCGCCCGCGTCCCTGCCAGCTCAGCAGCCCGGCCCCGCACGTGGGGTGAGTCAGCGGGGTCGGTGCCGAAGGGCCTGGCTCAGCACGGTGGGGGGGGCTCAGGGGGGAGGGGGGGGGGGGGCGCCCCCGGGCCCTGCTGACACCCTGCAAAGAGCCAGAACAATCCGTGCCACAAAGGGGCCGAGGCCGACGCCGCGGGGACACGCGAGCGGACGCACGGACACGCCGCGGGGACACGTGTGCCCCGGCGGACGCAGCCGGTTGGGGGGCAGGGATTGAGTTGGGGGGGGGGGGGCAGCAGCAGACCCTCCACCGCCAGCCCCATCGCTCACAGGGGTACCCCCCCGCTGCTGTCCTGGCTCCCCGGCTCAGCTCGTGCCAGGCTGGGCTGGGACCCTGTGTCCTGCCCCCCCCCCCCCACCCCTAAGGGACCCCCAGGTCTGCCCCTGCCCCCTGGGATCCCCCATCCTGCCCCACAGACCTGCCAGGTGCCCCCCAGGATCTCCCATCCTGCCCCACAGACCCCCTGGAAACCCCCATCCTGCCCCCCAGAACCTGCAGGTGCCCCCCAGGATCCCCTATCCTGCCCCACAGACACACCCCAGACCCCCTGGAAACCCCCATCCTGACCCCCAGAACCTGCAGGTGCCCCCCAGGATCCCCCATGCTGCCCCACAGACAGACCCCAGACCCTCTGGAAACCCCCTTCCTGCACCCCAGAACCTGCAGGTGCCCCCCAGGATCCCCGCTCCTGCCCCCCAGAACCTACAAGTGCCCCCCCAGCCCCCATTCTGCCCCACAGACCCCTCAGAAGACCCAGGACCCCTTTTCTGCCCCCACCTCCCCCCCTCATCCCCGTCCTGCTCCCCTTTAACGCCGCCCCATCGCGGGGGGGGGGGGGGGGCGGGGAAGGACAGGAGGCGTCAAGATGGCGGCCCCCTGCCCGCCCTCAGCCGCGGGGCGGAGCCGGCCGGAGTCACGCGGAGGGGGAGGGCGGTGCCGGGCAGGCGGAGGGCGGGGCGGGTCACCTGACCGACGGCTCCAAAATGGCCGCGCCCATGGTGCGGAAGGCGCGGGGCGGGGCCAAGGCCCCGTCGAGGGGTAATGGCGGCGCGGGGCGGGGCTTCCCGGCCTTAAAGGGGCCGCGCCCCACGGGGCCGCGCTTAAAGGGGCCCCGCGTTAGGGGTCCGGGCGCACCAGCGCTAAGGGCCGCTGCGGGGCTCCGGTACTGGGCGCAGTGACACCCCCGGGCGGGCAGTGACACCCCCGGCGGGAGGGGGGGGTTGTCGCTGTGCAGCTCCCACCCGGCAGGGTACAAGCCCACTCCCCTCCCCCGGCCCCATCGCTCCCCGGGGACCCCCGGGTGAGGGCAGGCGCGGTGTGTCCGCCATGCTCGGTACCGGGGAGGCTCCCTCGGTATCACCCCTCCCCCCTCCGCCTCGCGGCCGGCCTGGCCGGGACACCGGGGCGACGCCTCGGTCGCAGTGACCCACCCGAGGGTCCCTCCGTGCGGCGGGACGAGGGTCAGCACCGGGTGGGGGTTGGGGGGGGAGCCCGTTCCCGGCGTTAGGACCCGGCGCGCGCGGTGCCAGCCCGGATTCCAGGCTGGCTCCCGGGCGTGACGTCACGCGCGGTCCCGCCTGGCTCCCGGCCCGCCCCGGCCCCGCGCGCTCGGGAAAATGCTGCTCTCGGTGCCGCCGCGCTCGGGCCTCCCCGCCTTCGCCTACAACAAGAGCAGCAAAAAGGTACCGGGGGGCCCCCCCCGACCCGCCTCGGGGCCTCCCAGGCCCAGCCCTTGCCCGTTAGCGGGACCCCCGGCCCGGGACAACCCCCCCCGCCCCGGGCCCCCCACGCCGCGGGGAGGGGACGGACGGGCGGGGGGACCCGCCGTGGTGCCCCCCCCCGCCCCGGGTACCCCCCTGCACAGAGGGTGGCCGTGACGGGGCGGTGTGGCCCCCCCAGCTGGGGGGACAGGCCTGGGGGTGGGGGTGGGGGCTGGCCCAGATACCGGGGGGTTGGGGGGGATGTCGGGGTCCTCAGCGGGGTTGGGGGGGGGTCAGGGGGTGTCTGGGACCAACCCCTGCTGGGACAGGGGTCAGGGCTGGACAGCCGGTGAGCCCCCTGCCGCCCTGGCCTGGGGGGGGGGGCTGGGGGGGCTTCCTGCCAACCCGCCCCGTGCCTCAGTTTCCCTCCCGGGACGTGGCGGGGGGGGGCTGTGCTCTCCCTGCGTGTTGGCCCCACACACAGCACAGACCCCAGGGCAGGGGAGGGGTGGGCCCAGTGGTGGATGGGGGGGGGGGGGGCACAGTACGGACAAGGCCCCCCCAGACACCTGCCCATGCTTGCACACGCGTGTGCACCTACGTGTGTGTGTGTGCAGCCCTGCTTGCCTCTGCCGGGGGGTCCCGGGGGGTCTCGGGGGGGGTGTCTGCGGGTCTCAATCAGGACACCCCATGCGGGCAGATGACCCCCAGCCCCATCCCTGGTCGGGGGGGGGGTGTCGGGTCATCCCCACCCCCCCGCCCAGGACCCCGGGATGGACACACCGAGCTGCAGCAGAGCCTGGACCTGGGGGGACACGGAGACACGTGGGGATGTGGGGCCGCCTGGGGGCTGGGGGGGCACGGGGAGGGCTGTGGGGGTACCCAGGGGGGTGCAGGGGTACCTGGGGTGGGGGCAGGGTGTGGGGGTGGCCACGGGTGATTCATTTCATCACGTTGACATCAGGCCCAGAGGTTTCCCAGCCCCCGCCAAGGGGCCCCGGGGGTGGGTGTCAGGGTGGGGGGGGTGGGGGGGGGCTGTCCTGTGGCCGGGGGGGGGGGGGTCACTGGGACACGCAGGGTCCAGCCCTGGGCCCTGCTGGGGCCTTCAGCTGCCCTCGCTGCACCTTGGGGGGCTGGGGAGGGGGGCTGCAGGAGGCTCCCTGCGGGTGCTGACCCCTGCCCCCCACCCCCCCAGCAGCCCTATGTGCCCCCGGCGCAGCCGTTGGCCCCCCCCAGCCCCAGCCCAGCCGGGGGGGCCACGGACCAGCTCAGCAAGACCAACCTCTACATCCGGGGGCTGCACCCTGGCACCACGGACCAGGACCTCGTCAAGCTCTGCCAGCCGTGAGTGCGGATCCCGCTGCCCACCCCCCCCAGAGCCCCCCCGCGGTGGGGCTGGGGGCCCTGCTTGGCGCTGACCCCCCCTCCCCCCCCTCCCCAGCTACGGGAAGATCGTCTCCACCAAAGCCATCCTGGACAAGACCACCAACAAGTGCAAAGGTTGGGGTGAGGGGGCTGCGGGATGGGGGGGCTGAGAGGGCTTTTGGGTGGGGGTCACTCTCACCGCTGTGCCCCCCCTCCCTGCCCCAGGCTACGGCTTTGTCGACTTTGACAGCCCCACGGCGGCCCAGAAGGCCGTGACGGCGCTCAAGGCCAGCGGGGTGCAGGCGCAGATGGCCAAGGTACAGCACGGCCCCCTCTGACCCCCCCCAAAAGACCCCCCCCCCCCCAGGCCTGACCCCCCCATCTCCCCCAGCAACAGGAGCAGGACCCCACCAACCTCTACATCTCGAACCTGCCGCTGGGGGTGGACGAGCAGGAGCTGGAAGCGCTGCTGAAGCCTTTTGGGCAGGTGGTCTCCACCCGCATCCTGCGGGACCCCCACGGGGCCAGCCGCGGCGTGGGCTTCGCACGGTACGCGGGGGGGGGGGGGGCTGCTGTGGGCCGGGGGGGTTGCCTGGGGCAACGCATGGGGCTGCCCAGGATGGAGGGGGGGTGATGGGGGGGGGTGCACGGAGCTGGGCTGGGGGAGGGGGCTGCGTGGGGGTCGGTAAGGGGGTGCGCAGGGTTGGGGGGAGCCTTGGGGGAGGGGGGCTTTGTGTGTGGCGCCCCCTGCCCCAGCCCCGCTCCCCCCAGGATGGAATCCACGGAGAAGTGCGAGGCCGTCATCACCCACTTCAATGGGAAGTACATCAAGATGCCCCCCGGGGTGCCAGGTGGGTTGGGGGGGGTCCTGGGGGGGCGTTGGGGGCTGGGTGGTGGTGCTGACGCCCCCTCCCCGCAGCCCCCCCGGACCCGCTGCTCTGCAAGTTCGCGGATGGGGGGCAGAAGAAGCGGCAGAGCCAGGGCAAGTTCGTGCCCAACGGGAGAGCCTGGGCGCGGGACGGTGACGCGGTGAGCCGGGGGGGGTGTCGTGGGGGGGGGGGGGGCAGCACACAGCTGCTGGGTGGGGTCCGCGGGGCCATGCTGACCCTTTTGCCCCCCCCTCCAGGGCACCGTGACCTTGGCCTACGACCCTGCGTCAGCGCTGCAGAACGGGTGGGTGCCCCAGAGCGCCGCGGACACCCCCCCATGGGGTGGGGGCTACTGGCTGTGGCCCCACCCCCACCCCTGACACCTCCCCCCCCCATGCCCCACAGGTTCTACCCAGCGCCCTACGGCCTGGCCCCCAGCCGGATGATCGCCCCCACGGCCCTGACCCCCTACCTGCCCTCCCCCGTCTCCTCCTACCAGGTATTGAGGGGTGCGGGGGGGGGTCCTGGGTGGGGGGGGGTGGCCCCATGGGGGGAGGGGTGGGGTGCTCCGGGGAGCCCCCACCCGCTCCCACCCGGCCGCTGCCGCAGGTCCACGGCCCCCGCCTGGATGCACCAGTCCTACCTCGTGCAGCCCACGGTGAGCACGTGGGGGGGAGCCCTGCCCACCGCCCCGCCCACCCCAACACACCCTGTCAGCCCCCGCCCCTGCCACGCCCCCCCACGCCCTGACAGTGGCTGGACCCTGCTGCACCCTCTATAACCCCGCCCACCGTCCCGCCCACCCTGCCCTGCCAGCCACCCCCCCCCGCCACGCCCCCCACCACACCCTGACAACACCCTGGACCCTGCTGCACCCTCTATAGGCCCTCCCACTGCCCCGCCCACCCCAACACTCCTGTCCGCCCCGCCCCCTGCCCCGCCCCACCACGCCCTGACAACACCTGGACCCTGCTGCACCCTCTATAGCCCCGCCCACCACCCTGCCCACCCTGCCCTGTCAGCCACGCCCCCCTGCCACACCCTGACAGCACCTGGACCCTGCTGCACCCTCTATAGCCCCGCCCACCACCCTGCCCACCCTGCCCTGTCAGCCACGCCCCCCTGCCACACCCTGACAACACCTGGACCCTGCTGCACCCTCTATAGCCCCGCCCATTGCCCCGCCCACCCCAACACTCCTGTCTGCCCCGCTCCCTGCCCCGCCCCACCACGCCCTGACAGCACCTGGACCCTGCTGCACCCTCTATAGCCCCGCCCACTGCCCTGCCCACCCCGACACACCCTGTCAGCCCCCGCCCCCCCTGCCACGCCCCCCCCATGCCCTGACAGCACCTGGACCCCACTGCACCCTCTATAGCCCCGCCCACCGCCCCGCCCACCGTGACACACCCTGGCAGCACCTGGACCCCACTGCACCCTCTGTAGCCCCGCCCACCGTGCTTGTGGCCCCGCCCACCGTGGGCTCAGCCACGCCCCACTTTGCCCCACAGTGCCTGCAGCCCCGCCCCCTATCTTGACCTGCCTACTGTGGGCGAGGCCCTGCCCCGCCCCCTGCCCCGCCCCCCTGCCCCACGCCCCCCCTGCGTGTCCCCCCGGCCACGAGGCCGTGTCCTGCGTGTCCCCTCCACCCCCGTGTCCCCAGGCGTCCCCATGGCCGTGGGCCCTGTGTCCCACCTCCCCCCCCCATGCCACCTGTCCCCCCATCTCTGGTCCCAGTGCCACCCCTGCCCCCCCCGTGTCCCCCCATCCCTGTTCCCTGTGTCCCCATCGCCCTGGACTCCATGTCCCCTGGTCCCAGTGTCCCCCCTGCCCCCCCTGTCTTCCCCCCAGCCCCCATCCCTGCCCTCCAGTGTCCCCAGTGTCCCCCCTGTGCCCCCCCAATGTCCCCCATCCCTGAACCCAGTGTCCCCCCTGTCCCTGTGTCCCCCCGTGCCCCCCCAGTGCCCCCCGTCCCTGCCCTCAAGTGTCCCCAGTTGTCCCCCCTGTCCCTGTGTCCCCCATCCCTGCTCCCAGTGCCCCCCCCCCGTGCCCCTCCAGTGTCCCCCCTGTCCCTGTGTCTCCCCCGCCCCACCTGTGCCCCCCAGTGCCCCCCATCCCTGCCCTCAAGTGTCCCCAGTTGTCCCCCCTGTCCCTGTGTCCCCCATCCCTGCTCCCAGTGGCCCCCCCACCCCCCCGTGCCCCTCCAGTGTCCCCCATCCCTGACCCCAGTGTCCCCCCTGTCCCTGTGTCCCCCCCGCCCCACCTGTGCCCCCCTAGTGCCCCCCATCCCTGCCCTCCAGTGTCCCCAGTTGTCCCCCCCATCCCTGTGTCCCCCATCCCTGGTCCCTTTTGTCCTCCTCGCCCCCCCCGTACCCCCCCAGTGTCCCCCATCCCCGGTCCCTGTGTCCCCCTGTCCCCCCCATGCCCCCCCCAGTGTCCCCCCATCCCTGCCCTCCAGTGTCCCCAGTTGTCCCCCCTGTCCCTGTGTCCCCCCCGTGCCCTCCTGTCCCCCTCATCCCTGGTCCCTGTGTACCCCTGTCCCCCCCGTGCCCCCCAGTGTCCCCCATCCCTGCTCCCAGTGGCCCCCCCGTGCCCCCCAGTGTCCCCCATCCCTGGTCCCCGCCCCCCCCCGTGCTGACGGACCCCCGCAGGGCGCGGTGCTGGCCCCCGCTGTGGACCACCCCGTCCCCCTCCAGCCCTCCGTGGTGACCCCCCCTGGCCCAGCAGCTCGGCCACCTCTCACTGGGCAGCGCCGGCACGGTAAGACGCCCCCCCCCCCGGCCCCCCCTGACCACCCCCCAACCCCCCCCCCCCACCCCACTGATGCCCCCTCCCCCCTCCCCAGTACGTGCCCGCCGTCCCCGGAGCCTTTATCCCGCCGTACCCGCCGGTGCCGCCCGCCCTCCCGCTGGAGGTGAGTGGGGGGGGGAGGCCGGGGGGGGTGTCCAGGGTTCGGGGGGGGGTGTCCAGGGTTCGGGGGGGGGGGGTCCAGGCTGCGCTAAACCCCCTCCCGCAGGACGGCA